>BMAT01013331.1:272936-287102 GCA_019649035.1 Elysia marginata | reverse complement strand
CATTATAGCTCCATGTCATAAGAAAAAATTGGACGGTTAAAATTTATGTTATTCAACATTGCCACTCTTGATATCCTTGTTTGTTTGTTGTTACTTTTTTAAACGGAAACGGAAAAAATAACTGACACATTTTGTCGCTGGTTTGGTGATAATTTTTTTTTTGTTTTATTTTTTTTAGTATGTGGTCTAATATGACCGAGATAAATATGTATTTTTTTCATCTGCTTGAACTTTTCATATTATCCTACAATATCACGCTTATCTAAATGCATGGAGAATTTCGAAAGTACTGTATCTATTTTTTTTCGCCGAGGATCAAAGAAAAAAATGAGACGTTAAGAGAGTGACAGGCTAAGTGGAATTGTGAAACAGAAAGTATGAGATAGAGAGAGCGAAAGTGATAAAGGGGCAGGTGTAGCATGCCAAATAAATTTTTCGCAAGAAGAGGAGTTAGCAAGGCAAAAGTGCAAAAGAGAAAAGAATACAACCTAGAGATAGAAAATAATATAGATAGATAGTTCGATAGATAGATAGATAGATAGATAGATAGATAATAATCTAGATAGATAGATAGATAGATAGATAGATAGATAATATAGATAGATACTTATGTAGATAGACGGGTAAAAAGGGTTTTAAGCAGGCATGTATGTAAGTTGCAAGACAAGCATATTCCAGTGACTGGTTTGCCGTTTCTACTATTTTCTTGTTTTGCGTATGTCCTTCGACGGTCCATATTGCTGCTAATTTATTGTTTGGTGTGGGTTTTTATTATAAAAAATAGTTATCCAGAACAGTAGACCCATCGTTATCTTTTCGTAATGCTGATACACCTAACAATGTTCCTCTTTGCTGGTGTTGGCACACGGTACGTAAATCAGTGAAATGATCGTGTTGAAAACTTGATCAATCATGCGCGTGTCATAGTTACAATTTGAAAACTTAAAACATTATTATCAGCATGGAAAAGTTAGAAGCGGCTATTACCAAGTGCATACATCTTTTCAACAATAAAAATGTACCTGCGATTTTCTTTGTTAAGTGCTCCTTTTTCTTCTGTGAGCACCTCTGTGGGAACTTTGCTTTTTCTCACACGAATGTTCCCTAAGATGTTCCATGCTAGATTCACACTCCTGCACAAGCAAGTATGTTAAGTGCCCAGCATGTACACGGCTTTTCTTTGGTTTTACATAACGTTAACCTGTAAGCGTTTTTGTCCTTTCCTAAAACATTTTGGTGCTTAAAACCGGCCTTCTTTACACGGGAGGGTTCGAGCATAATTAGACCATCTTTTATACTTGAGGCAAAGTGGCTGCACTTCATGTTTCTTCCTTTTTCTCTCGTGGGGTCTTGTGAACTATAAATCAGGTTTTCTTTAAATCAATTTGAACAGTCCATTATACCCATGAAGCTGTATTTGTGGCTCTTCTTGTTGTTATTTTTTATATTTTGTTGTGGATGGTGATAAAACTTTTAAGCCGCAGTTTTTCTTGTTATTGTTGTTTTTTGGTTGTTGTTTTTTTTTTTTGCGGAAGGGGGGTCTTTTTTTTTCGTTGTCGTTCATTCTGTTCTTTTTGTGTACTTTTTTATAACATTTGTTGTTTGTTTTCGGATGGGAAGTTTTAATCTCTTACATCAAATTTGTTGCAATAAAAAAAACATTGTGTATTATCGATTTAGTAGTGGTAGAAGTAGAAGTGGTAGTAACAGCAGCAACAGCAGTAATAGTAGTAGTAGTGGTAGTAGTAGTAGTAGTAGTAGTAGTAGTAGTAGTAGTAGTAGTAGTAGTAGTAGTGGTAGAGGTAGTATAGTAGTAGAAGTAGTTGTTGTTTTTGTTGTTCTTCTTCTCCTTGTGCTTTTATTATTATTGTTGTTGTTTTTCTTATATCATACCTTGGGGAACTCAAATAAGTGAAATAACAGTATGTGTTGATTGAAAACTGATATTATTACACAGATTGTAAAGAGTTGTGTTACTTATTGTTCGTTCATACATAATCTCTGTTTGTCTTTGATGCTAAAAATTAAGCACCATTTCTATAGGAGTTAGTATAATTTGGTTGAGAGCTTTCTTAGTATATACAAATGTAGGGTTCGATATTGTAAAAACTTGTAGAGTAAAAGTTGACCGATTAATGTAATCTTTGGTTAACAGTTTGATGGTGGTTAAGAGGGCCTGAAGATCGCTTATGCTTGCTTTCCATCTTTCTTATTTCCCAAAAAATCTTGACGTCAATTTATTTATAGCTTTCTTGCCAATAAAGTTTGTTTTATATGTTGTACCTGTACTTCGTTGTGCAAAACATATTAGGTGGATGCTCTAAAGAAATTTTCGGCGATGGCATCATTTTTAAAACAAAGTTTGCATTTTGTTCGAGCTACGTGATACCGTATCACAAATTTACACGGAATGTTACATTGAAGAAATTGATGCCTTGTCGTGATGTATCGTGTCAACGATGGTGCAATATCTCAAGTCCCGTGTTCTCAGCGAGAGATACGCCCGCGATACAGCGAGGGCCGTGTTGATTCTTATCGCCGCTAAATTCCCGGTACGTGGAATCGCAACATCGCAGAAATTCATGTCAGGCGAGATGCAATCTATCCGGTGAAAACTGTTGTTGTTGGAAAAATTATACTCATAACATGTCGGCAGCGCGAGTGCCTGGATACAGTTTATCTCGTTTCGGTTTGTGCTTGCTGCTCGGCTTGAAAAGAGCAGTGAAACCACAACATTGTCGGGACTTGCGGCCCAGGAGCTGCAATCTCCCCCGGATCGGCACTCGGCAGGCAACGCTGATCCCCCGTGTGGTCTGAATGTCTGTCTTCAGACACCCCTCTCTGTGTGAGGAGCAGGCGTGAGCGCGAACTGGCTGCCCGACGATTGGTTGCCGGGTTCTGGTTGTCAGGTGAGAAAACACCACTCAGGGGGAGGTAATAGTCCGTAAGATGTTCGCACGTCAGAGTTGTCGCTGAGGACACAAAAAATCTCTGAGGAGAAAAACAGAAACAGAGGGAGCGGACGAGTTATGGTGGGAGTGAATTAGTTAGAGAGAGTCTGAGAGAGAGGTAAAGAGAGAGAGGAAGGTGTGAGGAAAACGGAGTTGGGATGGGGGGGGGGAGAGAAACAAAATACTTCAGGGTAACAGCGCCGCAATTCATCAGTTTAGATTTTATAGAAGAAGAAAACTTTTGACAACCACACTCCTATGGGGGACAAATGATGTGACACAAATATCCTTACTGTACAAGACTCGAGTTTCACCGAGAGATGGCAGAATAAAACGTAAGCTGCAGCAAACCCAGCAGTGTAGGAAATAAAAAAAGAACCCAAGTTGACTGGGCCAGGTACTCGTGGGGGTGGGGAGGGGGGTCTAAAAATACTTAGATTTGTGTAAGGCTTCTTTTTTTATAATCGATGTATTGCATGGAAATGTCTTTAAAGCCCATGAATTGAAACCGGCCTGGCTGTTTTAGCTGATGTTACTGCTGCTTCGTTTTCTTAAAGAAATTGAAAGTTTCTAGTTTAGAAAGAAAAATCTTATTGAAATGCAGTATAGGAAAAAAACGTACGCCAGTGTTTGCTTTACACCCGTAATGCATTAAGACGAAGTGTATTTTCATAAATTAGCTTCAGTCAATCTGACACTGCCAACAAAACCGACAAGCTTCGCTTGCTAGCCGTCGCGATAAATGGCCGTGAAATCTTTTCTTTCTTTTCTTCTTTTCTTTCCTTTTTCTTTCGCGCTAAACTGGCATTCCCTATCGCCTTGCAGCTGCTTAAATATAAACTGCCATTACCGTTAATGCAACACAGAACCATTCTGTGGGCGAAGATCTAATCTTAGGCGAAAATTAATTATCTCAGTATATGCAATATAATATAGTCACCACCTCTCCCGGGGTTAATGGCGTCCAAATACATTGAAATTGTGAATGTCATTGGTGCGCTACGCCTTGTAATGGATTTCTAAATATCTTTCGGTGATGATTATCTCTTATAATTGCGCTTACGTTTCGATTTTTATGTTCGCGACGCCTTACCCTTTGTTAAGTCCAGATTGTTCTAATATGGAGGTCGAAATGTAAACAAGCCGTAGCTTTTTCAGAGGCATTCAATAATATTCAGATATCAAAACCGGTCAATATGTCGCACTCAAAAGTCTCCAAAAAGAGCATTGTGGATGATTATGCCACAGAAATATTTAGGTTGTCCCAAACTAGTTTTATACTAGATACTTTAAAAAACCCAAAGCATACAGTCGCGGTTTAGCTTATTTGATGCCGATTGCTCTGTAATTCTACACCTGACTATTTTAAAAACGAATGCTGATCAACCCTAGAAATTAGAATAGCAGTAAGTTGTTAAAAGCTTCCTGTTTTACCCTTAAATTAGTATAGTGAATTTGTTAAGATTGAATGTGTTTTATGTAATTGAAAGAGTATGAAATCATGGAAAGAGTTTTCTCCTTGATGCCTCTACTTTTTATTTATGTACTTCTTGCCATATTTGAACTTCCAATATCGGTGTTTCGTTTAGCAACAATCAATATGCAACATATATATGATGAGCTAAATGCATGAGTGGTTTCCACAGAGAAGGCATCCAACATGGTTAGATCAAGACTATTGTCAGCTAGATTGGAGTGCCACTTTTTCAGAACCTTATATTTCTTCAGAAGTGCGATGCGGGCGGTTACCTTGTCAATCTTTTTAATTGTGGACCCTGGCGCGGGTGCCGTATGGTAGATGGTATGTAGTATTGTGATGAATTCGGCTGCAAAATTTTGTCTCTAGGAGGAAACTTATTAAATCGGGCACATTCAGGAGAATGGGGCAAAACTATTTCAAAAGTGCTGAGAAAAATTAATGCACGATCTTGGCGACAAATTATAACCAAGCATAGATGGTAACAGTAATAATGCTTGCGGGATACATAGAGAATAATACTATGAAACTTGGAGTCTGTGTCACGGTTGATAACGGATTTAAAAACAGCACCGTATGGAATATGGTTGTTGAGTAAAACTCCTCATACAAAAGTGAAAAAGCAATATTCGAATGGCAGCCGCGCAGAAGAAATTTAATCTCTTCGAGATTATTTCTTTTCCTATCTTCTTTTCGCAACAAAAAAAAAGAATTAATATTTCAAACATCATAAAATTCTGCTGTGTGATTGAGTGATTGAATGCAGCTGCAAGAAATGGAGGCTTTTTTCCCCCTCTTTTTGTAAATCGTAGGGTTTCTTATGTAATTTGCGTGTGCTTGTTCCTTGGGAAACGCTAAAGTTTCTGATAAGATCAGTTTGTTTGTTGACTTTGTACAAAAATATTTTTCAATCCCTCCTTGCTGCGCCTTCAATGATGCTTAATTCTTGGTTTTGTATGGCTTTAGATTATTATGCTTTAGTTGTTGTTGTAGTTGTTATTCTTGTTGTTTTATTTGCTTTTAATATTGTTGTTGATAACTGAAATGAAACATTATGAGTGGGGAAGATTGAAAAACAGCTTGTTTGTAAGATACGTTCAAAATGATATTTTCTCGCAAAGAGTTTGACTTGTACAGCTAACGGATCGAAAAAGAATTGTGCGATAAAGTCTTAATTTTTCACCAGACTTGCTCTTCTAAACAATTGAAAGTTAATAAAACGAGTTTTTTGTTTCTAGATCCTTTAAAACTGACTGTTCAAACGTTTTAATTTTTACTGGCTCAGAGTATTTGCAAATGTACATAATTTTAGACACAAAGGTAATAATAATGATGGTTTTGCCGGCATCTTGCTTACATTTGACAACAATGGTAATTTTTCAACATCTTTCTTTGCACAATAACAATTTCGTTCTTTTTCTGTCTATCTGCTTATCAGTCTGTTTGTCTGTCTGTCTGCACCCCCCTCTCTCAATCTCTTATTCTTTCTCTTTCTCTCTCTCTCTCTCTCTCTCTCTCTCTCTCTCTCTCTTTATCTATCTATCTATCTATCTCTTTCTCTTTCATTTTCTCTATTTCCTCTTCTATCAGACTTAGTCTTTCTCTTTTCTTCTACTTTTTATTTTCCTTTTCCATATACCCCACATCTGTTTTCCCCAACAGAATACATTCGTCACTTTTTCACAGTCCGTGGTGATTTTATGGTAATCATAATCGAGAAAGTTTGCCTTTGAACAGACAAAAATGTAAAATTACATTGATAATTTTTTGCGTTTTTACAAGTTAGCTCAATATTTGCATATCAAAATTACCTTTAAATTTAACTTTTAATCAACCTGTTTTAACTTATACTTAACTATCAACAAAAAAATGTTTTAAATGAATTTAAATTTTAACTAATATTGATGATTTTGAACCGTGTGACTTTATTAAAAGAATTTTTCAAAATGTCAAGGACATGTTCTTTTTTTTAACGAAACACATGTGTTTTCAATTTCAAGAAAATTGAGAAAAATTTCCCTGTTAAAATATTAAAAGCTAAGCGTGTATAATATGAAATAACATAGGAAGCCGCCAACATTTCCCAGTTTAAATCAAGCGAGAGAACAGGTGTAGCGACAGCAAACAACATTAATTCTACTTATGTACGAAAACAAAAACGATGAAAACTTTTGAAAACTGTATGCGCAAGCAACAAATTTTGTTCCTCATAGGAGGAGGGGAGAGTGGGGCACCTGTGGTGCAAAGTAATCCAATCTACACACACCTGCCAATATTATCAATATGCATGTTTATTGGAAATATGAGAACTGCAAATTTCGAGGCAGTTGACTAGTTTGTGGGGCATTCTGTTTTCACATATGTTTAATTTGTTGTGTTTCATATGTTTAACTTTGTTGTCTTTCCATATGTTTAATTTGTTGTCTGGCCACATGTTTTAAATGTTTTGTCTTTAAGTTTTGTCAGCAGTGCATACGAATGGATGTTAATACTCAAGCTGAACTTATTCCATTCCGGAAACTTTTTTTTTTTTAGTTATCTATTAAACTCCATATGGCTATGTAGACCTTTTTTGTGTAAATTAAACTATTGCCGCTTTGTTTTAAATCAAACATTTACCATGAAGCCCGCTTTGTCCACCTGTGTTCGAGACTGTTTGCTGAAATTCAAAATTTTCTCGTCAAGTAATTTAAAAAGCATCATCAACTTTTTCGAGCCTCTTCTTACGTATAAGTATTTTTAAGCCAATGTCTGGGAGCTGCCACAAGCCTCTGCAAGACACACGGCTCTTTAAGGCTACTTTTCCCCCATAACAGATATTCAGCAGTATAAGGTTACCCATCAATCCATCCTCATCTATCGTTCCTGGTAAGGAAAATGGATGAAGACACACACGAAGGCTTTGTTCTGGCCAAGACAAAATTGGAAAGAATCGATAAAGTCTCAGCTTGAACTGTTGCCTCTCTCTGGTTTGTTTCAGAGGCTCACGCTAAGAGGGTGTTATCAACGTATCTGTGTGCGTCTTCTCTTGAAATGAGAAAGTTCTTATCGTAGACCTGTCTTCAATCTACGTTTCAAAAATGTTACTCGAGATAAATAAAAAAAGATAACAATAACCGTTAACAAAATACTTTTAAGGACTCTTAGTACGATATAATATTAAAAGTTAACTTTATAGATACACAGGCAGTAAAGTACTCTAGTACGATTTATGAAATTTATTTTACACCATTCTATTTTGTTCGAGAAAAATTTGGCGCTTCATCGAAAACATGTGAATTTACAAAAATGATAAATTAGTTTTATTTTTTTTGCTCGAACTTGGAGAATTTTAAGTTAGTACCATACAATAAATTGCCTTTAATTTTGGTTGGCATGAAGACCATTTTAGAGAAAATAAACTATCTTTAAGCTTAATACACGTTAACTGAAATTGAGTCTTAAGTTCTGAGAACTTAAAATGCGGGTTCTACAGAAACAATACCCTGAACCGAAAACAGCTAAAACTCATCAATGGTGACATTTTTTAGTTACAGGGAAGTTGCCATCTTTTTTTATCAACTGTTAAGGGTGGTCATGTCTCATTTATCTGTTGCCTACTTCAGTGCACAGTCAGTGCTCGGGTAGAGAGCACACGAATCGGACGCCTTCAGCCAATACCCCAATCAATTGCGCTTCCTGGTTGACGTATGAAACTTCACGGACTGCTCGTTAATGAGTTGCACTCTCACGTCAGTGTGTCAAGCACACAAAATCGATGGCTGCTTTGGTCATCAAAATCTAATTGACGGAATGGTGTTTAATGTAAGGTACATTGTAGTGCCTATATCCTCTTAGTTTGATACTTGATACATCTGGATGATAATTCTGAGCAGTGATAAGTGATTTTGCTGCAAAAGATGATTTTTTAGTTCATATCTTACATTTATGATCTTTTTGAAGAACGGTTTTATAAATAAGGTGTAATTTAATACACGTTAATGCGTTGTACCTAAAAATAGTGATTAAAGGCAATGAACTATGCGATTTCAAATTTCTTCTACTAAGGCATTGAAAACTCACGCTGTAAAATTTCAAAATACAGGATGGACCTTTTACGTGAATTTCCCTTAAATTGATACAAACCTGAAACCTTTTTTACTTTCTTCCCTGCTGCAATCCTTTTCTTTTCTCTGATCCATTAGCTGCAGAGTGTAGGATGAGAGAAAATAATAAGAATTCAAGAGGTGCTCAAGTATTGGCCGCTGTGTACACGGAATATGGCGCCGGTGAGGTGGAGAACGCTAATAAATCCTTGTTGTAGAGCCACTCTTGGTCGCCAGATGGAGACGCGGGCGACATCAAATTAATGACTTCCACGTTTTTACATTTCGCTTGCTCTGGGAATTTGCATGTCGAGGTAATGTATCGGGTCGGTGGAATTATATTGGTTAATCTATCTCCTCAACGTATATCTTTATGTATGGTTAAGTGGAGAGCGCTTTTACGCAACGTTGCCAATCCTAGAAAAATGGGAGGTTTGTGAGATGCTTGCAGAAGTTGATTATAAGATAAACTTAGAGGGCGCTCACCTCACATAAAGCTCAGTGACTCAACGACCCCCAGGAAAAGAAAACCCAGCGATGAGACAAAAGAAACTGGGGCCATTCTTTTCCAAAACAATTCTTCTTCTGGGTGTAATAAGAAGTGGTGAAGATTGTGCACGTTTGCTCAATAACGTCAATAAAAAAAGCGTGAGGGCTGCGCAACGTTTGCAAGAATCGTTATAGAAATCTGATGCTTTGGCCAAAATTTAATTGCAAGGCGTAATGCGAGGGCTAGCTTTATAAATTAATTGCGTTTTTCGGAGTCTGTTTTATGTCTATGTGACCTAGGCATTTACGTCATGTAAGATTAAGAGCGTATTCAAATTCTCTTTAGTTTTCCCAGGTTGCTTATACATAGAGATACAAGATATTCGAGGTGAAATAGTTTTGTTTTCTTCCAATATGAATGTTTTTTAATGATTAATGTACGTTTAGTGCGGCAGTTTGTATAAAAAAGAAGAAATTGAATCATTCGATAGCTTTTTTCATCATATTGTGCGCTCTTAAAAGTCTAGTTTTCGGTAAACGAAAAGAAACGTAAACAAAAAAAAGAAGAATATCTTCACTAATGAGAAGAGAGTGTAAGTCTTGTTAATCTGGTACGATTATGTGATAATATTTGTTGAGTTGTTTCCCCTGCACAGTTCTTGGCTTTCATATATTATCCTGACAAGTTAAAACCTAAAACCTTCTTTGCTTAGTTAAGAGAGTACCTTTATGGTTTTAATTAGCGTCACCTTTTCTCTAACTCCCCTGCAAATCCTTAAGGATTCTACAGAAATATTTGGGATTTATCACAAGTATTTTCTTGTACTAAAAATTCTTGTTTTTAACTGAACTTGAAATCTCGAATCAATGAGAAACGGAGTAACCAGGTAGAGCAGATTCCTTTTTAATTGGCTTTTTTTATATTTGTTGCTGTTACTGGGTTTTTTTTTTCATTTGTCTGTTATTCTTCTTATAATAGGTTTTATTTTATTTTGAAAAAAATGACAAAATCTACACTGACCTTACCGATTGTGTCATCAATTTAATAGATAACAAAGATACGTGGGGAAAATTTTTATGTTAAGTGCAAACGTAAGAGTTTTTGTGCTGGGTTTCACACTCGTTCACCTCTTTGACAAGAATGTTATAATTTGCGTATGAATGAATGTGCTTTTGCCATTCACTTTTTCAACTTCATCTTTTAAATTCGGTCTTTACTTAAGACGCTGGGTTTCTTTCAACAGGTTCAAAAATACAGCTTTTTATGAGGATTCTTTTCAAGGTACTTTTGACTGTCTAGTTCAATGTAAATTTTAATACTGCAATACCCAGTTTCTTCAGCCTAATTTTTAACAATATTAAAAAAGCCATAGCTAAGGGAAAATTTACTCAGTGCCAGAAATAAGGAAAAAAAATTACGTTATTTTTTCATGACTCTTTCCCCATTGACAGGGTCTTATGTTTTCGTTCAGGTTACATTGTTTTAGATACAGTTGACTAATTCCTATGCAGTGTTTTAGTGATACCTTTATTTATTCAGTTAAATGACGCAGTGTCCTAAGACTAGCGATTTTTTCTTGTCCCGCTATGTGACTCACTTCCAGCTCTGCTTGTCCGCTCCCACTCTAGAGCTAGCTGAATCACGTGATTGATGCCGCTGCTCCAGTGGAGCGTAGCGCAGATCACTATCAGTTTTGACTTTCCGTCTTCCGCAGTCGAGCGTTGCCGAGGCAGGTGTGAGCCGGCAGTACGCTGGCCGATTCCCAATGAACACACAGAGTGCCTGGCCATGGGTTGGTTGGTCTGCCCGCCCGCCCGCACGCCCGCACACTCAGGCCCGCGAAATTCTGGAATTAATCTAAGCTAGGATGGGGAGGGGCGATAGGGATTTTTTTTCACAAAGTAATTGTACAAGAAAGTGATAAATCGAATACATACACTATAGAGATGTAAAAGAGAATACCCAACAATATGAAAAAGTAGTAATTCTCCGACTTGATAAAATAAATTAATGTGTTCGTGTCTAAGAGGAGAAGAAAAAACCAGCGATAAACAATGTCGGATACCGGCAAGATGGATGGGAGCGTAAACATGTCAAAACTGGCCGAAATAAAAAAAAAAAATACGCCTTATTATGCCTTTGCATTCTAATGCAAGAAAGTAATTCTATGGGGGCTAAATTAATGATGCAAAGCCCTGTAATTTCCAGACGCTATGCTGTGGCGCAGCACGGAAAATAATCCTATCGGCAGAAGAACGGGTGATGAATGGACTCTTTCCCATCCAAACCATAAAGTTGACGTTGCCTTGGATTTTGTGAGTTTCCGGTCTATAAAGATTTGGAGATTAATTTATAACATAATGTTAAAAACGATAAAATTCACAAAAAGTAGAGCATGTCTTTCTCCTGCTATTAATGTTTAATCTATTTTGTGGCCTTACCGCCAAAGAAAAAACCCATTTCAATATTACCCGACGAGTGACGAAAAAGTGGGTGGTTTCTTGAAAAATTGAAGAACTAAATTATGTCGTACTTTTTGCGCTGCGCAGCGCTAATTATTGAATGAAAGCAATTCAGGTGACTTGTTAATGTTATGTGATTCTATCGAAAATGTTGGCTTAATTTCTGCAATTGGTTCACATTGTACAGGTATAGCAAGCTGCTCTTATCACAATCTTTACAATGATTCGTTCATTATTAAAGAAATTTAAGCTAAATAATAAAGTCGACATTTCTTTCAAAAATTTAGTCGCGGGTGTAATAAGTTTTCTTTTTACATTTAATCCCTAAATGTTTTCTTAATCTTCTTGGTTTTTGTTTTTATCTTATTTTTTGCTTTTCGGCTTTTTTATACTTTTTTTAACTTACAACTGACTTCATCAAAAACTATAACAATATCAACATTTTTATCTTTCATTGAAAACATTTGTTTTCATATTGTGATGTTCATGTAACAAGACCAGTGTTGCACTCTGTGCTCTTTGCAAGCTTTTAGATTTCTGACACCATGCATATCTACATACATGTTTAAAAGGAACTCTAATGAAAGAATTCAATGCCCCGTACATTAAACGCCAGATTCAGCGTTCCACGCCCGTACCTCCACTTAGACATCCCAATTACTTCGTCCCCGCCCAATCGTCATCGCTGAGGTGTAACTTTAGCTTGTATTGGTTGGAAGGGGTCCTCTAGTCACACCTTAATATTGATTGCATGAGAAGGGAAAAACAAAACATAGTCAAGGGTTCTAGAGGTAATAAATCTAGATTTCCTGATCCACACAATGATTGGTTGCCTTGTTTCGTCTGGGCTATCACTCACTGAATGGCATGTTTCCCACGTAAAATGGATTGGCCACTCAGGTTATACAGCTGGGGAGAGGATAGGGGAGTGGGGAGGCTGTGAGAATGAGCAGTTAATTTCCTAGAAAGCTACAGATACCACGGCACGAGTGCAGAACGTAAAGAGGAAAAGAAAAAACAAGCTAAAAGATGGTTGGCTCACAGCTAAGGTTAAAGGACATGATGTGTGTACTGGAAGAAGAATAGCGTTTTGCCGTCGAACACTCAGTATTATACTACAAGGACGTACGACTGAGATATTGGGCCTTTNNTCGTGCATTGGGAAGTTTTGCCAAAGTCGGCTTGAAATTAGTTTATATATTAAAGTTCAGGTCAACTCATAGTCAACTCCATGAATTATTTTCTGCCTCCTTTGAGTGTCTTCACCGATGATGAAAGAGGAAAAAAGAAACAAAAGCAGTCATGTAAAACACAACACTAACTATCTACGGAAATATGAGAATATAATAAATATTTTAAAAATATGAATAAACCGCGAGGCTGATTTATGATGAACGTTGGATGAAAATTGCTCTTGCTTTGGGTTAATTATTTACGTTCAGGCACAAAAAGAGGCTTCATAATATAAAGTTTACATACAACTTCCTTTTAATATCAAACCCATGATGTTTTAGGTATTTTCGCCACCTGGTTTAAAAAGAGCTTATTACCAAATGAAAGAAAGAAACGTAATTGGAAAAAAGGTTTTGATACTTGTTAGACCTCCCTTAAGAGTTTGTCCAATATGATAAGAGACAACAATAAGGTTGTAAAAGCAAGTCATTTACTTGGAAGAATTATCCTTGATGTTTGCTTTTGCATGGTCTGATGTAGAATTGCAACTTTGCTTAAATTTTAGCCGAAGGTGACATGGCGCAGTAATAGAAGGTTAGATAGACTAAAATATCCAAAGAATTTCAAAGTTTTTGAATGGTATATGAGGCTGTCCCAAAAGTTCGTCCAGTTTATACCATGTCTTCTTCAACCCTATAAAGATAGGTCTAAATTGAGCTTTTTCCCATGGTAAAAGCTTGTTTCATGTTGAAAAATGATTAAAGAGATACTATAGATAATTTTAACCGTATCGTATCGCACGCTTTTGTGTAGTTCTTGGTTTTGTAGAAAAAAGACGTGTTTTCTAGGCTTTAAAAAGTGGACACTTTTAGTGACCTACTTAACCTTTCAAATGACTTTCTTCTCGATTCAACCTTACAGTTTTTGGCGATGAATTTTAACTGCAGGAGGTCTGATAGACCTATACTGCAAAAAGTACGTCAATCTTTTCATTCAAAGAAGTGCACCGTCTAGATTTGCTTAGGTCTAGCAGACATAACGCTTGTTGTGAAAATGCTAGATCTACAAACACACACGAAAATGTTAGTTTTTATAGTTAATTTAATTACCACAGGCAATGTTTCAATAAAAGCAACTTTTTTGGATTGAAACTGGATACTCATCAGTTTTAGAAGAGTAACTCTCGTCAAGAAAATCGGTGGTTTTTTATTCAAGCAACAATTGTTGTGAAGTGTTATGTCCTCAACAATTATAAATATTTTAATATTTGGTACAACCATAAACATCTTTATAGCTTAATTCAGTACACAATTTGGTTTTACATTTGAAAATATTGACCTCATCAGCCTAATCACAGCAAATTTTCTGAGCAAGCGATTAGATCTATCGGAGTGAATGTTTGGAGTGGCGTTATGTCCGCAAAACTGCGATATGTCCTAAAACTGTTGAAGCTACATTAAGTGAAAGAATGGCTGCAGCTTCACATTTTTTTTTGTAGAAACTTCCACCTGTCCTATAGATTCTTGAA
>BMAT01013331.1:229173-244412 GCA_019649035.1 Elysia marginata | reverse complement strand
CCAAAAAAGAACCAAAATAAATTTGTGGATGACCCCAAAATAACTAGTATTAAGGTAACCTTTTTCCTTAAACCCCCACTCGACACTCTTAGCCTAACCCCAATACTCTAATAAATCTATCGCTTGATGAAATTTTGCGTTTAAATCCACGGCAACATGCTTTGGCATTCTGAAACTTTGTCTTCGAAAAGCATCTGAGCGATCAAATGAATTGTGCGGTAACTTTTCTCTTGAGCCGTCATGTTTTTGTTCTCACATTGAGAAGCTAATTCTTTTTTTTTTATTTTTTTGCCATTTAAACCCCCGCAAAAAGATTTTTAAAAAAACATGTAAAATCGGTTTAGATCTGATACGCTGGGTGTCAAAAAGGCTCTATAGATGTAAGTCTACTCCTTAGATAGATGTAAGTCTACTCCTTAGAAGATGTTTTTATATTATCATAAAAGCGTCAAAGAGTGCTTATTGATGTAAGTTTTTCAAAAACCCGATGCGGCAGCGTGTCAATGTTAAGAACAACTTCGAAACATAACAGGAATATTGGGCCATCAATCCTGCTGATAAAGTTTTTTTTTTGTTGTTTTTTTTATTTTTTTTTTTTGTTTTTCAAACGAGACATGCGCGTTTATAATGCGCGGTTTATGTAGATAAGAGTTTACTTTTCTGTGTTGATTTCGCGATTTTAAAAGAAATCTGTCATTAAGGAATGGCATCTATAGAAAAGTAGATTGATGACATTGTACCGAGCAATACGGATTCCGATGATAGTAAAGATCGCGGTGTTTACTGCGTTTATATTGAGCGATATGCCAAACTAGATCCTCAAACAAGGAGGCCGGTAAAAGCAGCGGGGATTGAAGGTAGGCGTTTTACCTGGAGGCTCTTAACACCAGAAGTTGCCTTATCTGTTAAGCTGGAGAGGGGGCCCATAAATCACAGCGTTGTCTAACACGCCTTATCGGTGCAGGTCTAGGGTTTAAACCTCTCAGCTGGCTTAATCAGGAGACATTCTTCACCCCTCTGTGGCTTGTTTGGCTGGCAGGCACTAAGCTGGTGGGAGGTGTCGCCACTCGGCCATGTTGGGGGTAAGGGAAATAACTTTCTGGGCCGACCGGTGACTCTTTGAGATCGGCATGAAATTATCAATATATTGTAGCACAATCTTAGTAATGTAATAATGTGTATTATCGCTCTCTTGACTGTGATAATCGCGATATTTTTTTTTTATTAATTTTGAATTAATGAAGTGAAATAATACTTAAAGTTAAGATCTCATTCACAGCTTATTTTATTAGAGTTATCGTTACTGTTTTCATTTACACCTTAATTACATTTAAACTGTCGTTATTATGTAGCCTTTTGATCATCGTTATCCTCCTAGTTCTTTCTCATCATTGTCACTTTCATAGACATAGTTATCACAATCATCATCAGCAGCAGCAGCAAAATTAATATTATAATATCATCACCAAAAACGTATGATTCTTTACCTTAGTTTCATTGAATTGCATTGACTAGACGATCATCAATAGCACAAAATGTCATTTAATATCATGAGGAAATTATCTGCAGTACCATGATTTTGCTAACTTCACCATTACCGTTGTCGTGTTTATTATCAACGCCACTTTCGCTTTAATGCCATCATCATTGTCATCAAAATCAAAATTATCTACATTATCCTCTACCTCATTTTTCATCATCTTATTCAATTCTCATTTTCTCTTTATAATTATGTTTCTTCTATGTTTTTTTTCTCATTTTTTTCTTCCTCTCTTACTCCTTCATTTTTTTCTCCTTTTTTCTTTTATGAAATTGAAAACAAACTCTTTTCACGTATGCTAGAGTCAGAGCCTGTCAAACGTTCACAAACATCAACACTATTTCGTCAAGCATACCTGTCATGCAGTGTGAAATTAATTGATCTTTGATTTTGTCTACGGTCTCATCATCAGCATTGTGGTACAGGGGAAGCGTAAATAGTTATAATAGCCATTTGTCGCCAGGAGTTCTTTTTGCCATCTAGCCCCAGTAGACTAGGTTTCTGAAAGAAATAGACAGAATGTACACGTATAGGCGATTTCCCTAACTGGTGCTGTTTAAGAATTCCTGAATACTTGGAGTTCGTTGTAAATACCTTGTTTTGTATCAAATTTTTATTTCATTAATTGCTTGTGGTATGAATGCGATTTGAGGCTCTAAAGGTGATGCAACTGCTACGTACACTTTTTTTTTCAGACGGTACAAAATAGATGTCAAAACTGGTTGGGAGCGATATTGTCTCACAAATTAAGTTAAGTAGAGCGCATTTTAATGAATAAAGAAGACACATTGTTCAAAATGTATTACAAAGATCGCATGACATAACTTTTTTTGAAGCAAACTAGTATACAGGAAGCTTATGTTTTAGATAAATCATATTAAGTTGACAATTAGTGCGACGCGTCGATGATTAGGATAATATAAGGCCAAGTGAGCTAATTAAAAGTATGGCTTAGGCGATTTAAAACTAACAAGTGCACTTTTTGGAGAGGAAATCCATAAAACCAACATTAAACTTGCTGTAAGCGGAACCAAGGGCTGGTTAGCGCTCGACGGTTCACAGCGATCGCCTGAAGACGGCGAGTCCCGGTTATTCATCGGTCGCGGTAACAGGTTCATAAGTATTGGCACCAGATGGGCTCAATTGCGCTGTCTCTGGCTCTCTGCTTCAGGGAAAACTTCTGTTACCTGAAGAGATGAAAACATTTTGAAAGGAACTCTGTGCAATGGTTTGGGTCTACTGTTGCAACACACGTTGTAAAAAAAAAAAACTTCCCTTGTTAAGGGAAAGCGACGCTCTCTGTTGTCTTTCTACGTGTTATTTGATACGTGTTTTTTTTTTTTTCGTTTTCCCATCACCGTAATTGATCCTTTGGAAGTGTTGGTGTTTCAAAAGTTAAATCTTGTATTCTTAAACATTTCCCTGCATTGTATCTCATAGTTTGATCTGGTATCATTTTTCATGTTATGTGAAAATGAAGTGCACTAGCCCTGGCAAACATTTATTTGTCTGCATCAGCTTTCGCCCATCACAAATTGGTTATTCTACGACTATAACCAATCAATAAAACCTCTTCAAAAATTTTGCATATATATTTTGAATTGGTTTTATTTTCTGAAATGAACCATAAAAAGAGACGGTTCCACGTGCTTGAGAGTTAGAGCGGGGTTTTTTAAAGAATTGCCCTGCTTTCGTTTGTATAGAATCGTCATCTTTTTTTCCTTTCATATTGTTATTTGCTTTGTCGTCTTGCCCCCACATCACCCCTCTTGTATATTAACTACGAGATCGATTCAATTAGGAATTTGGTTATAAATGCTGCTAAGACTTAATACAATTTTTTTTACAATTTTGGGTACCATTACACCATTATAAACACTGACAGTGGGCTGGCAAAAGGCATTAATGCATGCCATTCTCTTTCGAGGGCGCAATTAATTTTTGTCGGTTTACGTAAGAACTCTAAAGCAAGTATGTGAACGTGCGAATGTGTTTGGACTTTGAGAATTCATGTTAAATCAGTAGGTTTGATTCCTTTCCTGAAGATTTTTTACCAATTTAGATAAATCTACAGACCAATACATTTTTAAAATTGTAAGAGCTTTATGGGGAGTCAAATCATACTGTGGACCTTGTAACAAGCAAAGTATTCGTAAAAATTTAGAAAGTTAGTTGAAAGTAAGGTGACTTCAAGGAAGCGCAATACAAGGAAAAAGTACAGCTCCAAAATTTCTACACCATCTACCAATCTTAATTTTTTAAATAGATAGAATAGAATGAAATTGCAGAATGTTGCAAGTTGTTGCAATTTTCGCCTTTTTATTTCTTCTGTTATATTATAATCTCTCTCTCTCTCTCTCTCTCTCTTTCCCTCATACTAATAGTTGTATTGCCGATAAACTGAATAGCATATCATCAAAACCCACCATTAGTTTCAGTGTCCCATCTAAATGTATTTCGCTGAAAACGGTGTTGCTCTAAAAAATATCGAATGTTGTGACATTGTTATTAGTTTTTAACAGTTTTATTTTTAAATTAGATTTTCTGCGTCATACTATATAAGGGGTAGAAAATTATGCTAAATAACTTCTTCAAAATTATTGATGAAGTGCATCCTCACACTCTCAAGGAAAATATTGAATTAAATAAATTCAAACAAGGCGTGGTTTATATTTAATATTACGCATTGTTGTTATTAAAGTCACGATGTATCTTAATCAGGTGTGCCCTTTACTACTATCCACCGCGATATACATCTATCATACTTTTGACTTTCCTGACCATACCCGAAGTAACCGTCTTGCGATTCAACGGAGTTTTTAAGAAAAGGGCGCCAAAGGTTAATTAAGATCCAGCCAGAAAAGTAAACAAACGGGTATAGCTGTCGTCCAGTCATTTCGCCGGCATACCTGGGAGCCTTGTGGATTAATTAATCAAATGGGGGGGAATCGCAAGGCCCTGCTATCAGGAACAGCCCCCACCGTGTTACGATCTGGAAACCAGGAGGAGCCAAGCGCAACACTCGCCTGACTGGGGGTGAACCACTCGTCTATCGTCTGCTGTTCACGTAGGCTTGACGCGCGCGGTCCGCTCAGATACCTGGATTCAAGCTAGCTCCGAGGCGGAGAAAACTCCGCGCTGGCTGAAATGGCATAGGCCACGGGCTGTGATCGGCGACCGCAGCATGGATTCAGTGGATAATCTGAAGAGGTTCAAAACTATTGTGGATGGGGAGGGGAGGAAAGAGAAGTTAATTGGCCAGGAGCAGGGGTGCATGGGATGGAATGATGGAAGACAAAAACAGGAAAGTTTGGGTGTGCATGTCGAGGCATACGGAAATTCACAGAGATTATAATACAAAGATAATCGAGGGGCGAATAGAACGAGGGGGTAACCGTGGGTAACTGAGTGAGAGACCAGGGACGGCTGGAGTGAGAGAGGCGGCCTGGACGTCACGACGACCGTGAGGTGTTCGCTAAGCACAGGCCTCCGCCTCGTACCTCTGAAAAAGTTTTTTCTTTCATTATTTAGTGGAATTATCCATTTGGAGATTATCACATCATATGCCCACGGGATACTGTTTTTTCCTCCCTCTGTTTTTCACTGGGCACAGACGGACCGGCCTATATAAAATGTGCGACTTCGTATTGAATTTGGACATTCGTGTGGTTCTCTAACAAGGATCTTTATCGTCTATATATACTTCAAGTCAAATACTGGTAATGATAATATTCTAGTTCTTTTACTGTTTTCGATGCTTTAAGAATTTTATTCTGCACATAGATATTATCAAATTTTCTTTAGTATTAGATTTTGAAAAATTAGGCCATAATTTATGTTCTTGCGTCTAAATTTTAAAATTTAGAAAGAATGGAAAAATATTTTTTTCTGAGTCAAACTCATGTTTCAGTCTAATATTTGATTGTAGACATTAATTCGAAAGGGTAGGCTTTTTCTTTTAATTACAAAAATTTTTAACCTTAAATTTGTAGGAAGGTCTTACCTTTAATCTAAGATCAATATTGGTTTACTGGTTTGGGCAAAAACTGAGACTGAAGTACAAGTAAATTATAGTAATGCGTCCTTAATGAAGCAGTACAAAACTAAATAATAAACTGTTTAGAGAGCGCGAGATCTTTTATGCCACCCAAAAAGAAGCCTGTATCTTTTTTTTCTTGTATAAGATAATGCAAGCGATGAGTCAAAATTCCTCTTTCGTATTTCCATATATTTTTGCCTAAAAACTTTAGGAAAAGTTATGTGAAGCTTTAAATTATGAATATTTCACATTAAGTTACTAGTTAAAATTTACATTGAACTAGGCCTTGTTACGAGGTCAAACTTCTGTCAAACTAATGGAAATCTCAACTGCTGCATTCGTCCGCAATATATCAAAAATGTACACTATTTCCCCATTGCTCTATGTACTAGATTCTACATCTAGCCTAGATTGAGATGCAGAAAAAAGCAAAGATAGCTCTTGTGATCGAGCAACTCTTCTGTCATTTCTTTAAGTTGGGGTTGTTTTATTGAATAGTTCATGGGTTGGATGCAGTGCAATTTTTAAAAACAATTTCCATGAAACTGGTTATGAACGTAAAAAAATTAAGTGGAATGTGTCTTTGGTTTTCTCCAGATCAGTACATGGTCGTCTTTTTACTTAATCTAGACTTAGAAAATTAGTTCACCTAATAGATTTTAGAAAGTAAGTCTAGAACAATCACACAATTTTACCACTTGAGGCGGAATTTAATTTCATACCACTGGCAATTTAACACAAAATAATTTGTTCTAGCGGCTATATGTTTATGTTAAAAAGACCGAAAGTGAATTTTCTAGATCTGATGGACCTAAAATTCTTAAATAATAATGTTATAAAAATACTGTCTTTGCATACTATTTCCATTAAGTGTACTATTGCAAAACACATTAAAAAGGGCAGTCTCGTGGACACTTAAGAAAAGGTTTTGGAATTCTCTTTGTTGGGATACATCTGCATGGGCCCTTTTCACCACTAATACTGTGCACTGGAAAAATCAATTGTTTAACTCCTTTTCTCTGGATGAATTTTGGGAAAAAAAAAATCATGTTTGTTGTGATGGATTGGTTAGAAATTTTACAACTGAACAGAGGTGTAAGGCTCTGTAAATCTAATGACCCTAGTTGCAAAATCTATCATGTGGTCGCAAAAATAGATTAGGTATGTTGGTTTTTTTGTAATTACTCAGTTATGATTTCCCTCCTTGTTTTATTTTACTTTCAACTCAGTGGTCTTTTTTTAAGAGTAGTAAATTTAATAAGGAGCTAATATATTAGATTTTTAATTTCAAAATCTGCTGCGCAATAATAGCCAGAAACGAAATGGACTGATAATTATTTCTTGCAATTTGGCCTTGTTATGTTTCTATATCAATGAGATTTGTTTAAAAACACAATGGAAGCAAAACTTTTAGTGTGAGACAGAAGTGGCGGGTTAGGCACAAGTAAATTTTTTACCCTAATGAACTTGTAAAAAATTAAAAGTGGGTTATAGTTGAAAATAAATTATAGCTTTAGCTTCCTTTTTCATTTTGTAACATAATTTATCTCGAATCAAGTGAAGAGGGTGTATCTTAACAGATCTGCTTCTTGAAACGCTCAAACTCTAAGCCAACCGGGTTGACTTGTGCCTGATAAGAATTTCAGCTCAGTTTTCAATAACAGTTATTGTATTTGTCCAAGCAACAAAATAAAAAAAAAATTAGCTTTTCCTAGGATAGCATGTGCAACAAGGCCCTTAGCTAAGTTGGATTGCTTATTTTGCGCTATAAATTCTTATGTTTGGTGTTTTTACTTCATCATTCGATACCTGTTCCCTCAGCCTCATATCCCTATTATGCAGTCGGTGTTTTGGGGTTCCACTCTTTGTCAGTTTTGAATTTTCATTCCACGCCAAACTAATTTTTTCACAATACTTGCACTTTTGCGAAACTTTTTCAATGTATGCCGTTGCATAACAGTTAGAGCACAATATCCAAGGTAAAAAAAACTGCTATCGGTTACTTAATATTCGGTTCGTGACTACATTATTTTATCATCATAAGAATAGAAAGATGGGCTCAAAAATATTTTACTGGCATAGAAAATTTCGATTCAACAAAATACGTTACTCGTGAATGTGGAGTAATTTTGATTAAAGCGTATATATTGTGTACAAATCACTTGTTCTTTACGCGTCCAGCTAATTTCTCAACACAAAGGTATCAAATTTGAGAGTAGATCGTCAGTTAGTGTTTTAGCGTGTGTCTTGTAGTCAGCAGTGGTGAAAGACCTAGATCCAGGCGTATGTTTATAAGCTGTACCTCGGGCTAGTCATTGTTCTTTAATGTTTTGTCAATACCGACCTTGCGATTTCAAAGTTCTGCCCTGCACAACTGGACACCTGGCATGCACTTGAGGAGGCGGTGGTCAGCGGATTAACTGGATTACTGATCTACCTGACCTGCTCTAAAGTCCAGGAAGAAATTCGCCTGTTGTTGTGTTACGAAAGATGTGACAACATTGACACACTTTCTCTTGTCTCCATCTCAGATGCTATAATAGTCGTGACAAACTCTAGTTTTCGCGCAGTATCTGAAATCATTTTTTGGCGATTGCGTTCTCCAATATTTAAAAGACAAATGAATGATTTTGCTCTCTTGTCACAGCGGAGTTTAAGGGATGGTGAATAATACAAATAGATCAAGATAACAAAGCGCCTGTAAGTTTGTGTGCCTGAAAGAACAGCTCGAGTCTTATAAGCAACTTGGTCTATAGCCTAAAACAGCATCAATAGAGATCCACTTCACCACGGTGCGAACCGGTCAAAGAGTGACCGTATAAATGAGGTCATTGGACACCAGCTGATCACTCTGCTCTGATCCTCCCGCCCCCACTCTTGGTGTGTGGGACAAAGCAGACAGTCACGTCAACAGTCAAACTGGCGCACACACGATCACCTTGTTTACCTAGGCGACAACGCCCTCTGTTATCTGCTGGAGATGGTACAGCCTCCAAATCGACTTCGTTATCGATATCTATGTCATCATTATCATCATCATCGTCGTCATCGCGGATTAGGATTAAAACCTCCTGTACTCAATGGATTATCCTCGTGACAGTCCTGGTGTTGCTCCAAGCAGTAACCTGCGCTAGACATCGCAGAGACACCAGGAAGAAATACCCTTGGTAAGATGGATAGTTTCATTGAGACGTGTCTTCTTGTCTTTATTTCTTCTTTAGCCTCTATTCCTTTTAAATCTTGGGTTCTGTCAAACTTTTGAAAAATTCTTTTCCAAAAACTAAATTGTGAAAAAGAATTTAAATCAAAGAAAATGCTAATGTAAATAAAAAAGAAGCAATTCGGTCCTTTTAGCCTTTTTCTCTGTGTTCATTATTAGATATTTCAAAAAAATAATTTTGATCTAGATAGGATCTTGTGGCCACTGTTTCCCATTACCGAAAGATACCAACTTGACATTTTTTTTTCTGATCATGAACTTTATTAGGGCCTGGCGCAATTGTTAAAATGAGAAGAATTGTTTTAAGAAATTAGACAACGTTCGAGCCTCCAATATTTTTTTTCTGTAGTGAAAAAAAAATTTGTATCGACAAAAGAAAATAATATTTACTTTTTATCTTATTTTGTCTTTTTATGCTTCAACCGTTGCAAAGCATTTGTTAAAGCTTCACAGTATTTTTTATCAATGTATATGACAAAGAAAAACTCTATACAAAACTGAAAAGTTTAATACACGCTTTGTTCTATGTAATGCGCAGATTTAGGTCTAAACAAAACTAGAACAAAAGATTTCAATGAGTAGAAAAGTCTAACTAAAATACTTTGTGCAGGTTATATAAATTTATAGTTGTTAATAGAAGCGTATTGGTATCTAGCATGATTTTATTTCGTAATTTAATAGTCCTCAGGAAAGAAGAAGAAGAAGAAAGAAAGAAAAAAAGAGAAGGAACTGAAAAACGTGTTTTGCACAATGAGAATAAGTTTAGTCATGTAGGTACCGCATTTTTATTTTGACGAGCGCATTTTTTAGAACCTAGGTGTAGGCCTATATGTTCAAGAAATTTCATTAAAACCATTATTTTGTTCACGCAACTCGTGCAGTTCTACATAGATTTTTGTAGGTGGAGGTTGCTTTAGGCATTCGAACTGAATTATTCACTCTTCGTGTATATGGAAGTTAAACCAAACAAGCACTAAGGTGCTGAAATTAAAGCGTTCTCAAAATGGCGTGGCGATAATAATAGTCAACACACATTCTCAAGTGATATTTTAGCATCTGCACCTGTATGCAAATACCGACAATACTCTTAATATCCGCTGGACAGACATGGACATTTATTTCCAACACCTTGACTATTATTTCAAGCCTGTCAGATTTTTTTAATAGTAAATAATTATATTTTGGCCCACTGCGTTCAGGCCTTGTGGATGCTATGGATTGTTGTAAGTCATCTCACTGTAACAGGTAGTGACCCGCGAGAGACTTTTGTTATAAAACTTTCAAATTAGAATCTTATCTCAGAGAATAATTACACTGGCCGCCGGACAGCCATTATCATCTTTGTTAAGGCTGAAAAACTTCACACCCCTTGTTGGACGCACGGCTCGGCTAAATAAAGAAAAAAAGCTTTAGACAATTTTAGCACTTTTGGAGGAAAAAAAACCGTCAGCCATACTTTTGATTCTGCTATGAATATGTTTGCCCAGCAACAAGTATAGGTTTGTGTAAAGGTCAGTTTCATTATAGGAAAAGAAACTTGATCCAGAATACAGATCTAATAATTAGCAAATTAAAACTGAACATGATCAATTCTTTGTTCCCTTGAGAATTTAATTATCAAACCTTTTCTCTTTCACCGCGTAAAACTAATCAAATCCAATAAAGTAATTTGAAACATATTATCCTACCAGTTTAAAAACAATAAAGTTAGGAAATTTAGTAAAGACATTTTCAGATTTCCACTTTTTATTAACTCCAACCACAGGGCTTTTTATTTTTCAATAAAAAATAATTTTTGTGGTGACTTTTTTGCCATTCATGTGGAGTTTGATATTTACGTGTTGGAATCTCATTTCTTGTTTAAGCTTCGGTTTAAGTATGTTTTGTTTTTGTTGGTTTTTTTAAAAATTGTATTCCATGTATTAGTTTCAGTACATAAAGGAAGGAAGAAAAGATAATGCAGTTTTGCGTAAAACTTCCTGTTTCTTTCATCATGTTGCGATGCTATCCAAATAAGTCGACTCTACGGGTACTTTGTTGTTGTTAATTATTCCGATACAATTCTTATGCCACATTAACTCTATTCTGTCTCACAGCGCGTAATATTCCTACTTAAAATCGGCAATTACTTTTAAATAGTCATTTATTGTTGCGAAAGAGTTATTTTCCAACGTGCGTTATACGTAATGCAAAAGTAAAAAAAAAATTCAAAGGTGCTCTAGGGTAGCACGTAATATCTTTTGAGTCTTAACTAGCGATTATGGGCAGCGATTATGGGCAGCTCTTATTTTTTTTCTTAAGTTCTTTGAAATAGGATTCTTGGGTTGCCCAATAGGAAACCAAAATATTGTTGAGGGTAAACACGACACATAGAAATTCCATCTGCCTACGAAACTCTCTGAGGTTTTGTAATTTCAGATATAAGAACGAGAGAGCTGGGCAAGAACAGCGTCGCGTTTTCGAGCGTCTCTGTAAATATTTACGCCTATCTTGGCGACGTCTTGCTTGCGTTATTATAAAGAGTGTTAGGAGTAGACGTTTTCAGGTAAATAGTTTACTTCTTTCTCAATTTATAGCAATATCTTTAGCTCTAATGTCTAGCATAAAAGAAACGGGTATAGAGCCAGGCTTTTCTGTTCTTATATGCCTCTCTCTTCTTTCCGTTTATGTCATCGTAGGCGGGAGTTTTGTCTTAGGGAAAATGTGGAGAGGGTGAAATAGTGCAGAATAATGAAGAATGATATCAAAGTCTCTCTTCTTTATCCTTGTTGCTAGGTATCTTAGTTAAAAACCTAAAAGGCTGAACAAGAAGATGCTGAGCCGATAGCATCCGTGACGCGCGTTCTCTTAGATCTTCATTCTTTACAAGATTTCGTGCTAATCTATGATTTATCTGCGACCAGCAACCTTTGTGATCCAAGTCCCTCTGTCTCTGCCAATTACTGTAGAGAGTTTGAAGATGGTACAGCCAAACACTAGTTAGTCGAGAGACCTACGTGCGTCGGTGAATTAAGTTTACGTGTAAACACATCACTTCTAAAACGGTATTAAACGGCTATGATTGTTTTTATTTTTTTTCTATCAAATGCAACTTCTTTTTTTTTTTGCTCTTTCCCACTAGACGTAAATAGAATACATGTACTAGTCTTATGGCAAAGGCGACGCCGGCAAACAAAATGGCAGTTTTTTTTTGTAGTTGTGGATTTAAAATAAATAACAGCCTTACCACTTATCCGTGACATGTGAAATAGCCAAGCATCCTTATACATGAATTTAAAAATCTTGTTTATGAGCCCGCTTTCTAAGACACCAGCACGTTATTAAGAAAGGTAATCTGGAAACTAAATCAGAGTGCTGAAAAGGAAAGAAAAGATAATAGCAGCATATTAGCGTAGATGATCCTATCATTTGAGCTCATTACGATTGACCGTGGAACGAAACATTAAATCGCATCACTAATTTCCCATGAATATGTTTTCAAATGAATATTGCCGCAAATTTTCTCGAATACTTTTTTTTAATAGAAAAAGAAATACCAACATTATGAGACTTTTCACTTGTGTTTGACGAAACATAAAGATATTGGGGCAGAGGAGATACTGAGTAGAGCATTCTTTTCAAATATGCCAAGCATTTTTAACAATATCCTGTCAGAAACAATCCTTATTGCCAGGCTGAAAGGGCCGCAGACGATGCTATCGAGTGATCTTTAACGGTTCGTATAACAGCCAACCTAAGAATGATGTATTTATTCATAACGTGAACGTGTGTGTGTGTGTGGGTGACATCTCACGTTACACGGGCCCTGTGGGTGACGTGACTTCTCTATTGTGTAACTAACTAGTCATTACAGCTAGAGTCACTTCTATAGAAGAATATCCTGACAATACCAGCGTATTAATAATCCTTGTCTCCCATCTTCGGCGATGGAGGAATGAGATAATCTTGCTATTTAAGTCTATTGAAATGTGCTTATAAGAGTTTTTTCCCGATGTCAGGATATTCTCGTAGTTTGGATATCTCATAAAATTTTGCATAAAACTTGTCATCGCCGGTAAAGTTAAGAGTCAAGGAAATAAAGTGAATCATACACCATAATTTACAATATAAGATTTTGGTGCTGTCGTTTGTACCAGAAATTCAGCACACGATTGGCATTACACCTGCTGGTTGCGTAAGTTTTCTGTTTTTATTTGGAAAATAACATATTAACATGAAGAGGTCTACTTGACGAAGAGGAAACAAGATTAAAAAGCTTAATCTTTTATCTGGCTAGAGTCTAAATTTAAATTTTAAAGAAATTAATGTTTCCCAGTTTTAAGCCAAGTTCTTTTGTCGATGTCTGTTCTATTTTCCTATGTTGTTTATAATGGTATATGATAATCTACTGCTTTTGATCAAATTCCATCTTTCCGATCTCTAGCTGCTAATGATGCCCATCTTTCACATAAGTAGGGTTTAATACTTTTGATAGACGAAAAGTTTGAAATAAAAAGACGTTTTCAATACGAGCTCTTTTGAATTGTAAATGTCTCGTTATTCAAAGAATTGAAAAAAAAATTACTATTGAGCTGAGTTACTAGTAATATTACCCTCATTTTAAACAGCCCCTGCCCCCCCCCCCTCCGCGAATACGTTCTGCAGATATCATCGCCGTTTCGTCTGTCAATAAACTTGCACGTTTTAGTGATATATGTCCCACGTCCCTCGCTCTTAAAAATGAGTTTAAAACAAAGAGCAAAATAATTGTGCTTCGCTTGATTACACTTGCATTACAAATCTAACAATTTAAAGTTGAGTGATTTTTTGATTGGCCGTGGCACTTTATGAGATTAACTTTAGTGTAATATAAGATCAGCGAGATTGAAAAGCTTCTCCCATTGTTTTCTGAGGGTGTAACAGGTGTGTATCAAATATACATGCCACATGATGCCCCATATTTTAGAAATTATACTCTAATCCCTTCATGCATTGCCAAACCCTGAGGGTAAGAGGTAGATTAATGCTAAAATTTTAAATTAATGCATTATAAGTTAAAAAGTAATAAAATAAAGTGGAGGAGAATTTGCGTAAAATATGACAGAGAATTCTTTTTGTTTAAAATGTTCCATGAAATCGGCAAGGCATGACAACTGTCTGCTATACATTAAATTTTTTGAAGAAGGCCAAAAACTAAATACATTTTAAAAAGACGAGGTGTTTTTACTTGTCTACAAGCTTTCTCAGTTTGATCCCTCTTTTTAAGTAAAAAAGTCATTCTCTTGTAATCACTGTCAGAGACTGACTAGTTAATCTCAACTGCGAACATTGGAATGAAGTTGGGCTTAGATAATGAATAGGATAAGGAAAGTAGTTTTTGGAAGATCAAACTTTGCAAGAAAAAATCAGAACTTTTGTCATAGTTACCGCAAACCGAAATAACTGTTAGGTAAAGATATGCCGAAAAAAAATCACCGGAGGTTTGAACCCCTTTTAGGGCCTACATGGTTTTCATTTTGTCAGTCTCCCTCCTGTTTCGTGGTTTGTTTGTTTTTTTGTTTACTTGTTATTGTTGTTGATGTTATTGTATAATCCTTTTCTTTTTAGATCTGATATTTATTCGTTCTATGCATTTTGATGTCCTTTCATTTTCTACTAATTTTTCTTATACGTTAGCATACCTTTTCTGCTCTCTCTCTCTCTCTCTCTCTCTCTCTCTCTTTCTCTCTCTCTCTCTTTCTCTCTCTCTATCTATATCTCTTTCTATCTCTCTCTTTTTCCCCCTCTCTCTTTCTATCTCCTTGTTTTTACGTTACAATCTCCTTTGAAAATTTTCGAATGCATTCTTTGAAATATGCACCCTCAGCGAAGCAGCGTATAGGCAGGTCGTTCTGGTGGAACTATTAACTCCTAGTATTCTGTTTTTCTCATCTCACTGGTTGGCAGTATAAAAAGCAATCCACTCAATAGTCGCAGGTTTTGTTGCAGGGCTCGTGCTGGTTTTTCTGGGTGAGCACTCCCCATGCAGGGCCTACTCAACATGTTCTCTAGCCGATTAAACATCCGGTGGGCTCTAGCAAATACGACTTATTAATTGCTTCAAAGATCTTCGCCACTCATCTGGAAATGTCCTAACTCGTTTTGAACGTGCTTTTTTTGTTTTACATTATTTAATCGATGTGTGTGGTTTACAGATGTCTCACTTATTATGTTGCGATTCAGAGAAAGAAATACACAATGTTCTCACTGTTTTAAGTTGTTCACTTTCCCCCCTGTTTTTGTGTGTGTCGGTAATTATTTTCTGCGGCGACTCTCGTTTAAAATGCCTGTGTAAATACATGTAGCCCAAAATTTCTAAGTCTTTCTTACAAGTTTTTTATTCTCTCACAATCGTCATTTCGCTTTTATTTTCTGACCCAATGAGCATTTCCTTGATATACCTTTTACTTTTTTTTTTTTTT
>BMAT01013331.1:216740-229158 GCA_019649035.1 Elysia marginata | reverse complement strand
TATTTGCTTTCAAAGCAACCTGTTTGGTTTTATTCTCGATATACTATAATATACATTCCTGCATGTAGACACAAACATAACATTTTGCACAAGGTTTTTTTCCTTCGCATACGCTTTTCTCGCCGCCTAGCATTACTGACACACAAACAGTTATTAGCTCCCATTTATCACCCTAATTTCCCCCAGGGACCGTGTTCCTTATACCCAGTATTTACTGCGACTTCTAACGTCTGCACTCAGAAATCATTACCTTTACTAAAACAACGAACCATGTTTTTCAACTTGAGCTTACTGAGACTAGATCTAGCAATGTCTTTCGTTATAAAATATAACATTTAGGGTTAGTTTGTTCTCAAAGTCACATAGTTATAGAGTATACACCTTTCATGTTGGAAATACAATGTATAGGATTGATTTGTTGTCTATGTCACAAAGTTATAGAGAATATCATAAGCCTTTTTTCTTTTAAAGATACAGCATATGGGTTTAGTTTGTTCTCTAAGTTATATAGTGATAAAGAATACCGTAAGCCTTTTTTCTCTTGGAAATTCAACATATAGGGTTAGCTTGTTCTCCAGTTAACATAGTGATAGTCATAAATCTTTGGTTTGGAAATACAATATATAGTTATGGAGAATTACATAAACATTTTATTTTGGAGATACCGCCTATAGGGTTGGTTTGGTCTCTATGTCCTATTATAGTACTAGAGAATGTCTTTAAGCCTTTTGGAAGCGAAAGTTTGTTGACCTGATGTTTCCAGATACGTCCAAAACTGGTTTTGTATGACTTTGATTTTCATTTTTGTTTCGATAGGTTTACGGACTTTTAATTTGGAATGAGAATACATTGTACCTTAGTTTTTTCCTCTTCTATTATCTATTTACATTATCAGTCTGTAACATGTGTATACTACATCGATTTTATGTAACAGAAGTTCTGAATTTTATATACTTAAAATGTTTAGATTCAATCGAATTTTTACTTTGACGAATTGTACTGGGATAAATTGCTCAGACAGCTATTTCACTATAATAATGGAATAAATAATTCTAAGAATTGCACTACTTAACGCATTATGATCCGATGATTCTATGTAAATATTTTACTTTTTTAAGGGACAGCTTGAAAGAAAATGTCTCCAAACGGGGCTAAAGAAGTCTTTTTTTTTAATTGTTCTAGCTAATTGTCTTTTGACCGATCAATCTACCAAATATGATAAATATTTTTGAGTGATCAGCTTATCGCAAAAACTTCTGATATTTTATGATCTATGTACCTGTCTGCCCGTATATGTCATGTGACCAGACCGAATGTATTAGTTGTCGAAACTATAATACGGCGAAAAAGCGAGTATTTAGAATATAACCTATCCACTTCTTAGTATTTTACATTCATTTAAATTGATGCTTTGAATATACTTGAGATAACTTGATTTAATATTCTAACTTATTAAACGGCTTCTTAGAACTTGTATTGCAAAATTATTATTATCATTATTATTGTTATTGTTGTTGTTGTTGTTGTTATTACTATTGTTATTATTGTTTGGGCAGCGTGGCGGAGTGGTTAGCGCGTCGGACTCGAGATCTTGAGGTCGCGGGTTCGATTCCCGACCATGCCATGTTGCAATTGCCTTGGGAAAGCAATTTACCCTAATTTCCCCCAGTCCACTCACCTGTAAAATGGATACCTAGCCACAGGTTCAAATGTAAAGGTTTGCTGGGACATTAGTGGCGCTGCTCTGTGGCGACACAGTTACGCTGAGTAACGAAGACAAATTTCCCGAAAGGAATTAATTAATATAGTGTATAAAAATGAATTAATATAACACAATTGTTGTTAGTGTTTTTATTATTATTGGTCGTATTATTTTTTTTTTAAGTTTTTCTGCTTCCGCTCTATACATGACACGGCTAGTTATAACGAGGGTTATAAAAACCTGAGGTAATGTTAATGAGGATAAGTTGAGTCAGTTGTATCCACCGCCAACACCGCGCTATCAAATCTAAATTTTTTTAACGTCCAGAACGATTCTTTATTGCCCAATCTTTAGACAACCACGTATGCTCTCTAATTTTTCGTAGCCTAATCATAGATGTCAGTGGCACCGCTTTTTAAAAAATAAATAATGGACAACCGTTTCTGAATAATGATAGCGTTTGATCAATGGATAGTTTCTTGACATAACATAAGCTGTTAAGTCTGCTGGATAGAAGAAAATTGGATTAAAACTTATGAATTTATACTACATTTAGAGCGGAAGCTATTGACCTTTATATTTTCTGCGAAATTCTAAAGGTGGATGTAAAATGATTATTCTGTTTTTCAGTGTGCCCATAAGACGGTTTGCATGAGTGTCAATGTCACGTTTAAAGAATAGTGTGTCCATAACACTTTGTGCAAGTTTTACTGTCACATCTATTTTTTCCTTCAGTTACGAAATTATTCCTAAAAATAACTGTATTCAGTAAATTAAACGTAGAGTTTCAGTTATCAGTGACAATTCGTCATTAAACTTTATTTTGCATACTCATTTTAAAAGTCAAAGTTGTTTAAAGTAGACATTTGTCCTAAAATGGCCTATATAGAGAGAAACAAATAAAATGAAGGATAGGAGAGAGACAAAAGGGATGAGTGGAGGGGGGGGGGGGCAAGATGAAGACAAATCTTGATGGAAAACACACAGGCCGAGAAGTGAAACGAAACAGCATAACAGCATTAACAGAGTTGATATAAAACCAGCCGTCAAAAAATGAAAGAAACGAAAGCCTAAGTAATGCCTCAACGGAGTAGATACATCAATTGCTAGAAACCCTTCGAGACATGTCTCTATGTACCTAAACTAACCACTTAACCAGGCTTATTTCCACAGCCATCAATTATCTCTCCTGTTCACTATGACAACCAGCAAAATCAAGGACAATACAAAAGATGGGATCCTGGCTCTTAACGATGGCTGTAGACTTTTATCATGTAAATACTGACCAACCGGTAGTGGTTTAAAAAAAGCCACTATATCGTTCAAACGTGAAATGGTCATCACTCTAGTTGGTTTCTAATTGAGCGTAGAGCCAGTTACTAAACCAGATGGTGTTGAGAGTATAGACAGTGGCAACGTTAGACGGGTAGTCAATGAAACTCGGCTGGCAGAGAAGACATTTACTTCTGAACCTCTGACTTACTACCAAAGCATGACATTCTTTTAGCCGCTGGGGTATTTGTGTTCTTTTATTATTATTATTATTATTATTATTATTATTTCTAAATGATAAGTTGAAGTGAGAACCAACTGTGTTAATACATGTAAGTTGTTTGTTGTTTTTTCTTACTCGATTTCCTCATCGCTCTCGCTCTCTCTTTCTATGTCTCTCTCACCTTCTCTCTCCTTCTTCCTCTCTCCCTCTGTGTACCCCCAATCTATGTATCACTTTGGTTGCATTAAGATGCTGTGGCTAACGTCAGATCAAAACCTTACAGAGAACACGAACAACAGCGACAACAACAAAAAATGGAAAGAAGAACAAGAAAAAGAAAATAGAAACAACAACACTAAGACCAACGATGACAGAGTAGCACCTATGAGAACGATAAGTCATTAAAATGCCCAACTAAAAGTGCGCCTAACACTGCCACTAGTTCTAGGTAAAATTATTTTCCATACATTGCGATAAGAGAATCGCAACAAGTACCCATGTCTTAAATAGAAACGGGAACTCTAATTGAATGGATCAATGATGTGCTCAAGAACTTGTCAGGGTCTAAACCAGCTTGCGTTTCTGTGCTAGAATTGTCTTGGCTGAGTTTTGCGCGGTGCGCTCGAGTAATTTATAAAGAGATAAAACTAGAAGTGTAACCATTACTCTCGCCTCTCGGAACTCTCAACAACTACATCCTATTTAGAAGAATCTTCACAAGATTAACCACATTTATTTTTACCGATAAGTTGACTACGTTTATCGAAAGATCATCAAGATCGTGAATGGATGCACTTTCTAAATCTAGTTTTATTTTCTTTTAAAGAAAGAGCGCTTACCTTTCTTTCAGTATAATTATATCTGGTTTACAAGACAGCTTCAACATACGTTCTTGTCTGATTACATGTCCAGAAGTTCTTCCTTTGCTTTTGATAATTTTATATCGCCCTCTTTCCCTCTTTTTTTCCTCTTCTTTCTCTTTCTCGTCTCGATGTTTCGGCGCTGCATTCAAAACAAATTCTTTTTTTTCCCTTGTCCTTTATATGCGCGACAGAAAGAAGATTAGTGAAATGTAAATCAGTTTTAAGATACCATTGCTCATATTGATACCTTACGGTTGCAGGTGCCTTGTCGAAAAAAATTACATGAATGGGTCCCTTCTATGAGGACAGGGAAAGTACAAGCCCTGACATAGAGACCCTGGTGCTTTACACAACAGAGAATCGTGTTACATGGTTGTATAAGGCGGTGCCGATATGTCTCAGTGTGATTGAAATATTATTAATAAATGCGTTTATGTTGTGCCCTAATCCAAATCTCTACACAGGGTTATTCATGTGTTGTCCTGGTATGAATATTTCCCTGTTTCTTTCATGTTTTTTTTCTCTTTAATTTTTTTTTGCTTTATAAGGCATGCCCACCTGTTTCGAGTCAGCTTTAGTCTAAGGAGGTTATGATATTTTTTTTTCATTTTGTTGATATGTTTTCTATTTCTTCTATTCTTTCTTCTTACTGCATGAAGTATCAAAACAAACTATTAAATGCCATTCTGCGTGCTCTAGAGAGGTTTGCATTTTAGTTTTATATTTTATAAGATAAACAAAACTGACACAATAAATCAAAACAGTAAGTACAAATCGCGAGACACAGGTTTTTTTTTCATAGCTTGGTTTTTTTTATAACCTCTCGGTTTTAATTAATGTGGATTGGAATGGTTTTGATAAAGGGAAACACCAAAAAGTATAATCTCTCGATTTTCCAGCACTGACTTCATATTTTAGTACTGCCTTGATTAGCTAGCCTCGAGTCAGTTAAGGTTTACTTAACAAAGTCTTGGGCTAAGATAATCAAGGGAGAGCCTGGAGGAGAGGTCAGTCAACAATTACATGATTTGTTTGCTAATGTCTGCCATGATAAATAGACAGCTAATTATGTTAGGAGCTGAGGCGATCGATTTTCTGTCTAATGTCGTCACTCAGACACCCACCACAGGCTAGAAGGACAGGGTTTATCACAACCGTGTAATGCCATGGTCGAGGATTTCATACACTAAATCTGTGTATGGCATGTTAGCGTTGTCAGGTTTTCTTCTCGCTTTTTCGGCATTGCAGTCTTGTCGCCTAATCTGCCTTCCTTGCTTGATTACTTCATTCTTTTGATTTGGTTCTGTTTCCATCTTTGTCTGAAGATATCTCCTATCTTGTTCTATATCGTTTTTTTTCCTCTGGCTCTATACTTCTTTCTCTACTGAACTTATTCTCCTAATTAATTGTTCTTTGGGCCTGTAAATTTGTCTGTTTCTCTGTCTCTGTTTGTGTCTCTCTTTCTATCTGTCGCCCCCTTGGACATCTACATATTTATGTACCTTATGCAGTGTGTTACGCCAACCTAAAATTCTGCTTTATAAACCCTATAGTTTCCTCTATATTAAGTATGTGTACCAGGTTCAGGTATGTTTACAAACTATTGTAATTGAAATTATGACCAAGAAATGGACTCTATTATGCATCACTGTAGACATATGATCTTCGCTACTACCTGTTTGTAGTACTGTATCGATTTCTGATCGAAGTGACCAACAGGCAAGTTAGTGTTGGCTGGGGGAAAGTTCAAGTGGTCGCTATGACTGAGAAAGCTCCAAACACCTGACGACCGTGTTATTTAGAGCTCCTTGTCCAGCGCACCTGGCATTTTAGCCTCGTATTGCTGTTGTCTACGTGGGTATAGTTGAGGAGGAAGAAGTTATAGCATTGTTACACTTTATTGTGCTCTTTTATTTCTTCTATCAGCGTATCCATAGTAATACCTCACCCTTTTTTCTCCCTTTCTCTTTTCTGATTTCTGTATATCTGCCTGACTGTCTGTACTTTCTCTCTCTCTCTCTCTCTCTCTCGCTCTCTCTCTCGCTCTCTCTCTCCCTCCACTTTCTCCCTCTCTATGTCTCTCTCTCCCTCTCTCTCTCTCTATCTATCTATCCATCTATCTATCTCGCTCTCTCTCTTTCTCTGTCTCTCTGTCTCTATCTGTCTCTCTCTCGCTCTTACGCTTTCTTTTTCTCGCTCTTACTCTTTCTTTTTCTCGCTCTCGCTCTCTTTTACGCATCCCATACCTATCAGATTTTACTATTTTTTTGACTGTGTGTAATACTTTTCTTTAAAAAAAAGTTCTTTTTTTTATTCACTTTTATTAATTTTTTTTTGTGCGTTCACCCCGCTTCTTACTTTCTGACTCCTGTTTACTATCTTTGATTTTTTCGAAGACATGCTTTTCGCAATAAAAGTTATCAAATTTATGTGGGTTCTTTTAATAGGCTGTAAGATACAAAAACATAAAATGGCATTAAATATAGTCCGTGTAGGGTTTTTTTTTTCGAGTATTTTCTTCCATTTTAGGGTTGTAATGTTAAAACCTACTCTTTGGCTTTCATGTTTCCTCAATTGTCTCAAAGCTTTATGTTAAGATGTAAAGTTTTTTTATACATCGAACATAATTTTGGTTTTATTTTAAATGTATCGCATGATGTTTTTTTTTTTTGTTACGATTGCAGGTTAAGTTTTAGACTTTAGCGCCTTAGCCTTTAATTGCCCATCAAAATGTCCTTAAGCGCGAGTCCAAGGGTTAAAAGGGGTGTAGGCTAAACAGCACAATTGTGCATGCCTTCTGTAATTTTGGCACGATTGAAGAACCTTTCCTCTTGTGAGCATGAGCGTCCCGCTGTGTTGATCACTCATGCGTGACCGTCTGAGAGGCGATGCACGTGCACATTCTTCTCCGTGAGTTTCTAGAGACAGACCTTTAATTAGCCGAATGCATATCTTTATAATTCGACAACTGAGGAACTTACCGTTTCATGTAAGTAAAGCAACAGAGGAGATGTTTTACATCAAACTGTTCATTACATGCGTTCTTTTTTCAGTTTTTACTTGATAGATTTTGTCGTAGAAAGATGCTTTTTGTTTTGTTTTTGTTTATTTCATGCTGTGGGCTATTTACAGGTTAATCTATATTTGAATCCAGGCAGTTACGCAAGGATTAAGGAAGGGGCTATAAACTGTAAGACAGTAAACTTAGGGTCATTGGGAGGAGAATAGCGTTTTCTTTTAATTTACCACATCCTTTCTCCCGTCTCTCTCTGTCTCTCTTTCTCTCTCTCTCTATCTCTCTCTATGTATACTTTTTCTCTTTCTCCTATTCTTACCTTTTTCTTCTTTCCATTCCCCTTTTTCCTTTAACCTTCTCTCCAACTTGCGGGGTTTTAGACAAAGGAGCTTGGCGTTTCCTGTTGGTATCTTTGATGTTCCTGAATGACCTCAAAGTTCCCAAAATCGTGAAGCTTATATCAAGTAACCAGTTCTCGCCTTCCTTTTACTTCACACTTTCAAAGAGTTTAACGTGAAATTAACCACTCAATTTCCAAGTTGAATTAATTGTTAAATATAAATGTGTAACTATGCTTGTTTACACCGATTTGTCATCAGAAGGCAAAGATAGAAAGCGAGAAAACAGAACTGAGACAACAAAAGGAATACAATAGACACAGACAGGTTGACAGACAGATAGGCAGTATAGAAGCACATACCAGCTTTTAAATAAGAAAGGGTCTTAGTTTTAAAGAACTATTAGGTCATGCTAATCAAACATATGAAAGATAGATCAAAGTGTAACGAGCCGCAATAAAATAAATAGTGGAGATTTAAAAAAAAAAAGAAAGAAAACGCAAGATTCGGAATTTTGAGTGGCTCACATAGTGATGAATATCGAGTGCAGAAGCATAAGTTGAATGTACACTTCATTTTGAAGACAACTGTTTCCTTGGATTGGTAGATTTTACATGTTTAGGGAGCTCATTACCAAGAGACTGGACTCTACTTTTCAACCCTTTCGTAATACTTCAAATTCCTCAAATTTGCTCGAAGACTTGCAATCTGAGGGTCATTTTTCGTACTGCTACTTAGACATTTGTCACCCAAGTTCGCATTTGAAAGCTTTTAAAAATCGACCTTTCTTTTGTGCACCTGGCTTATTATTCCATAACGGAACCCACTAGGTATTTTGTACAAAATCATAACGGAACTAATTTTTTTTTTCAGTCTGATTATAAAACTGCATGTAGACTTTACAAAGCAAAAGTTTGTGTAAACTTCAATAATTTTCCATTTCTTTTAAAACTCTCTTTGCATCTGAAGACGTTATACATCACGATGGCCATGCTGAGTAGACATCTAGACACATGTCTCAGCGAACATCTTTTTCATCTAAATTTCCATGAACATGTCAATAAATATGAAAATGTGTTTTGATAACAAGAAAATATCGGTGTGTAAACAAGATGCCGAGAGGGAGAACATGGGACTGGGAATTCCATCCATTGGGAATTAGCCTGTAACAGGTGCACGCCGTTGAGTTCAGATTTTAAAAGGACGGGAAAATCCGAATATATTTTAAGTAGGTTGCAGGTTGCTTGGCACAGAATGAGTACAACGTTAACTTAAAAGTGTTCAAATCAAATATTGAGTTCCTTTGTTAGACACAAATTGTGATAGGACTAGATTTTGGTCTCGCATTTAACAGTTTCAATAATCAATTTGGGTTTAGGATGCACATTAATAAATTTTTGTTAAAGTATTTTGTAATTACTGTGAGGTTAGTCCTTTCCTCTTGAAAAGAACGAGACCTACTGGGTAATAGAATTTATATTTTTTGTTATTATAGTATATATCCTTTTTCATATCTTTTTCATTTAATTTTGTTTCTCCGATAAGAGCCTCACCATTTATGCCTCTTTTATACACCGAAGAACATAAGAATTGGACTAAGATAACAGATCGAGTATGCTATGGATACCGATGCTAGTCTTCCACTGCCTGTCTTAAGTGTCTTTGTAGAAGAATAAAGATTGCTGAATGGCGTGTTAAAGGAATATCAATAACAGCCAATCGTCACAAAAGGTTTTTATTTTACTGTCCATAAATTGCCCCTTTTTAGTCACAGTCGACATTCTTTACTTATTTTTTTTTCAAAATCAAGTTAAGAAAGGGCTGGTAGAAAAGTTTTTTTTTAACATCTTGTCAAAATGTCGACCTAACAGTAAGAATGTGTTATTGCTGTAATATTAAATATGTTGATGGTAATCGTGGGTTATTGTTGTTGGTTTTTTTTGTTTTTTTTTGGTGTCTTTGTTTTTTACAGCGCATAGTACTAGAAATATTAAGCTGAAGGTGTTTTTTTCATTTAATATGTAAGATGTGCTCTAAAAGATGAGGATTGTTTGAAATGTTTTGGTTGTGGGTGAAAGCGAATGATATGACGGGATGACGAGATGGGAACAACCAAATGCTTAATTTAAAAAACAAATCTAAATTCGAATCAGACACAGCAAACGTAAGGGGAAAGTAGACGAGGCAGCACATAATGAGCGATATGATTGAGGTGTTTATAGAGTGTGCTGACAGAGATACAGAGACAGAGAGGGAGAGAAAGACAGACAGAGACAAAAACATCTACAGAGAAGGAAAGAGAATAGAAAAAGAGAGAGTATAGTCTAGCAGCTAGTTGCTAGGGAAATTTTGCAGTTATAAAATTCCATACAATGAAAACTGTGATCTTAATTATACAGATCACACGAGACGAAATCACAGAGAGAGAGAGAGAGAGAGAGAGAGAGAGAGAGATGTGCTACGGCTGGTCGCTGGAAAGAATCATGGTAAAATCGAGACGAAACAAATGATTGACAAAGATGATATTGCAGTAAGCACATATTACGAAAACCCAGAGAGAGACAGAGAGATGCTACAGCTGGCTGCTGGTGAGGTTGAAAAAGTTCGAATAATTTAATATGTTATTGAAAGGCAAAACTATACCTAGCACGAGAGGTTAGAAGAGAGTGTGTGTGTGGGGGGGGGTGGTATGCAGAAAGTAGCTGTGATCATGAGAAGTCAAGGGAGTCCACTGGACGGCAAGACCACTACTCTGATTCTGGTTGATGATCGTTCAGCAGTCGGCGCATGAATTGAAGGGTATTTTTACAAGCCCAATTCCACTTCAAAGATGCTCTCAGGGCTTGGGTCCCAATGGCAATGTACGGGCTGCCACCCAGAGACTAGCGGGGATACCATGACTTAGCCTCAGCCGGTCACATTATACTGACACCGACCCAACCAGTAGGGGCCCGGACTGTGCTCGGGTGAGGCTCGAACCCGCGACCTCTTGGCCACGGAGTGAGGCCTCTACCAACTGAGCTATCTAGGCCCCCCCGCAGTCGGCGCAACAAAATAATTTACTTAACCCCTTCGCTTCGGTATCTATTTTCTTTTCTGCTTTCATAGCAATCAAGAAGAGGGGATAGATTGAGTATAATATAACGTAATATGAAATGTGCAACTGACAGGTAGAGGGCAAGAGAAGGATATTGTTAGTTTACTAATCTTGTAGGAAGGTTGCCGATTGCTTCGATGTCTTGTTATCGAATGCATGTGATTGAACTTTTTGTGTGCTTAACATTCCGATTTTGAATGCACTTGCACAATCGCATTGTGTGGTTTTGTATACTGTTATTTTCAACTCTCTTAGTTCTTAAATAAGAATATTTCCTCTTACATACTCTCTTTTTATGTCCCTCCCGCTTTCTTTCTTTATCTCTGTTTCTCTATTTCCCTCTTTTTCTCGTTTTTCGCTGCCTAACGGTATTGTTTTTGTTCTGTCTGAGTTTTAATACCCAGTCCTCTCTAAGTATTCTATCTCTTTTTTTCTATCTCTCTGTCTGTCTGTTTGTCTGTCTCTATCTCTTTTTCTCTCTCTCTATCTCTCTCTCGCTCTCCATCAATAGCTGCTTTATAATAAGTCTCTATCTATCGCCTACGCACCGTTATTTGATAACCTTTCGTAACATGTCTGTCTTTTCGCTGCGTCAGGAAAGTTGGAAAAGCACAAATTGTTGAACATATATTTTCATTGTATTTTCTGATATCCATTTCACTGGTAAAGTGTTCCACCTAGACACTCTACCTAAAAATGAGTCTTAAGCCTGGGCGATGTTGCTCTGTCGTTTTCCAATATTGACAGCGTAATTGTCCCCTGTGAAATGGGTGAAATTCAAGATGGTGACATTCGGCTCGCTGTCAAAATCCCCTGCTGGCAAACCAAGTGAGTGACTTTTTCAGCGCGCCACACGGTCTGGGCTAATTGGCCTCTCGAAAAGGTCCGCTCTTGATCGGGGTATCAGTTAAGCCAGGGAAATATCATTTCTCTCACAGCTAACAATAAAAAGTAAGTTCAAAGTGCTGGAGTCTAAAGTGGAGTCCTTTCATGAGGGTTACTGTGCTGTGTAAAGTTGTTGCACTGTTCTGACCTTCGCTCCGTTATCGCTCATTATTTTGAATCTTAGCAGGAAAAAGTGGACACGCGAAAATGCGTGGTCATGGGCATAGTTACACAATTATGTATAACTTTTATAGTTGTAGATGGGAAACTTTTGTTTAATCAATTATCCTGTTTGAATCTTCTCTTTCTCGATATTTCTTTGTATTTGAAATGCATTCATTGATTTTATTTGGCAATCAACCTGGTTTTGGAAATTGTGTCAAAGATCATTAAGTATAAAAAACAAACTGATTAAATCTCTACTTTCTTGCTTCCTTTATTTTACTTCCGTTTTCATTTACTGTAGGAATCTCCATATAAAATGAGATCCAAAATATACAATCTTGACCTTATTGATTTTGGATGATGAAAAATATCGTGCAATTTTTCTTCTACATATATGAAATTTTAACTTTAAATTTTCAAAAGCTTTCTTGATTCTCTTTAAACAGATATGGAATATTCAAAGAACTTAGTATGGTATTCAAATCATATTCAATTACATGTAGTCGAAAGTATTATATTCCCAGACGATAAGATTTGAATGTGAATAGAGACTTTTTTTCAATGGTCAAATGAAAAAGGCATTTTGCTTAATGTTTTACCGTTCAAAATAAATTTCTATTCCACTCTATCTCTCTTTCTCTCTCTCTCTTTCTCTCTCTTTCTCTCTCTCTCTGTCTCTCTCTCTTTGTTGTTCCCTCAGTCTTTTTTTTTCTCATGCCTTTCTCCTTTTCTTTGCTCGCTCTTCCTAACAATCCGTTTTCTCTCTCAGTATTATATGGGTGCGTTTCAAAAAGTTACGAGTGTTAAGTTTGTCTCTGGCTCTTATACTTGTTTTTTTTTTTTATTTGTTTTTTTTT
>BMAT01013331.1:194791-211136 GCA_019649035.1 Elysia marginata | reverse complement strand
GAGTGAGAGCGAGAGAGAATGAGATGAGAAAATTAGGACCGTGAGTTGAGGGGGTAAGAGCAAAGATTGAGGACAGGAAAGAAAGTGAAGAAAAGACAAGAGAAAATCTTAAGCTGAGAGAACATTGAAAAGATAATGGGATAGAAATATGACATCGCAGGAGACAAAAGACAGAAATGGATAAAAAAGTTGTAGTTTTTTTTATTAAAAAGAAGAAAAAAACAATCGAAAGATAATAAATGAGAAAAGATCAAAGAAAGATCGACATTGAATACGGATTTTACAAAGGTTTTGTTTGAGAGTTCAGCAGGCCGGAACTAGTAAGTCGTTGAGGTAGACAGCTGGAGAGTTTCGTCGATTGAGTTAAAATCGAAAAAAGAAAAAAAAGACTTTAGTGTTTGGTGTTAAGTTTGCTTTCCCATTTTGCTATCTGCAATGTATCTGGTATTTTGGGGTAGTAAACTGTTGGAGTCCTTGGCACCGCCATCATCAAAACAATGCAAGGATTACAAAACAGGTGAAGTAAAGCTTCTGTAAGAAACTGCTTAGGGAAGAAAGACAATGAAGGGAATTGGAAGGAAGGGGAGGGGGTAAACTTGTAATGAATGATGATCTTAGACGTCAGGAATTTGCCACTACATCTCGTTTTATCTCCTAATGAAGCATTTTGCTGCAGAGTGTAACCAGATTAAAGAAAAACCTCAAAGTCCTCAAGATTTTCCCCGGTAGTTTTATTGCTGTGAGGTAGAATCATCTTGTTGTCTGTTTTATTTAGTTAGCGCGGGTTTAACAGTCAAATATATGCATTCGGGCGAGAGGTGGGAGGGGGGGGAGAAACAGAAAGAACAAAGAGACTTGGCTCTTGCCTTGACTTTTAAAGATAAAAAGGTTCAAGGATATGAGGAGAGAGAGAGAAATAGGTAGGGATGGAAAAGGGAGTCTTTACTGAGAGAAAACAGGTTTAAGGGAGGAAGGGAGGGGGGAGTGCGACGTGATTTAGACAGACAGGTCATGACAGGTCCCAAGAGAGATAACTGCAGCAAGCAAGACTCGCAGCCACTAATGTTTATCAGACTGTGGCGTTATGTACTGGGGTAGTCTTGGGGATAAGCAGCGTAGAGCAGCTTAGGGGACGTTAAAACACCCTCTATAAACTAGGGTAGGCGGTTCTAGACTCGCACTCCCACAGAATTTTCTTGCGGGTCTTTAAGGGATGTTAATTAGAAAGCACAGATTTCGTATATTCTTGGGAAGGCTAGTGTGAGAGCCAAACAGCAAGTGCATTAATCTTCAAGAGTTCAAGCTAGCTATGGTCTGGTGCTCCTCCACGCTGGCACGTCCGCAGGAGGGACAAACAAACACCTAGAAGGCGTGAAGCAAAAAAAAAATGCCAAGAATTGAACATCCTCGATAGTTTCAACCAGACGTCCTCTACATATATACAATAGTCCCCGCACTATCGTCAATGGAAACGTGAAACATAATTGGAGAAACGTTTTTGTAACCATTGAGTCGCAACAAAATGAGAGTCAGTGTCTATATGATTTAAGTCTTAGCCTAGCCCCTATTCGAATGCTACAAGAAAATTTTCTAAAGGTTGATGCCTGTAGTAAAAAAAATGAAAGACACCACCCTAATAAAGCTTATATCATTAAAAAAAATCTGTAGATAATCGCCAGTGGGTGTCCTTAACCGCGCTGTTTCACAAAAATCAATACATTTCAATCAGTAAAGCTCCAAGACTGTGTTAGCCCTATGTCTGTTATCCTTTGTTTGGTTTTAATACTGCGAGGCTTAAGAATCAAAACCTTTATTCTAGATGATGTTAAGATGAAAAAACGCTAATGCCGTTTGAGTATGTTATTTCCACCTGCTTTCCGTGCGTCTGTTTTCAAACTGATTGAATATTGAATTGTATTGACATCGCAAGCTGAAAGAGAAAGAAAAGCTGGGCGACAGACTGAGATACTGAGATATTTCTAAAAGAGGGGAAGGAAAGATTAAGAGCTAGCCAGATCGCTGGGAAAGATGGTATGTGCTCAACTTGATGCCCATGACCAAACGCCTGTATTAAAATTTAGAGCTTAGATTAAAGACTTAAAACAAAACAAAATTTGATACAAGCTACGAAGTAACTCACACAACTGTGTGATAAGCTCGGTAAAAAGGAGACCTTCATTAGGTATACAGTTTGAGTCTTGTTTAAACGATAACGAGCAAGTTTTATTGGAGTGTTTTAAAAGCCTCAAAGCTGGCGTTTTATTCTGTTAAAACATGAAGTGGCCCTTAACTTTTGTTGAGCTCTATACAACATGGTAGCAAGCCGTAGTGACTGCAAGACAGAGCATTTCTCTGAAGGTTTTTTTTCTCTGATACAAGTCAAATTACTATTGTTGATGAAATATATGATAATCCTAAAATGTTTTGTCTCGTTTTGGTTTAGGTGGGTTTCTTTTCTGTTTGTATATCCAAGTACGTCCGTCACCGATTACCTTACAGTACACTTGTGTGACTGAAACATATTGTTGCGCTATTTTTTAAAGTCTTGATGCCGCGCTCTTATTCCGGGTCACCAGAGACACAATTGTCAATGAAGTTACGGAGTTAAGGAAGAGCAGAACGATGTATAATTTTTTTTGTAAACAAGACGGTTCAGAAAGGTGTGCGGCTCAGAGCCTGATGTTGTGAATGTCTACCGACATGTGTAGAAATAATAATAATAGGCTGCAAGGTGAACTCAAATAGAAAAAATTACCAAAACATTGAAAGATATTGAAACATCTTTATATTTGTTATAATCTTTTCAAGTAGTATGCACATTTAATGTGCAAAGAATTTTTGTGGGTCGAATTCGATGCATTGAAATCAATTCAGTTTACGAGAGGTTGTGAGATGTGATCTGACTGTAGCGATAATCTGGATGTTCTTTGTTTTTTAAAAGAAAGTCATTTCAAAAGATGGAGTCTAATAAAGATTTTATACTCGATTCTTACACGGTCGTAATAGCAGCATCCTTACACAAAAACATGCTTAGTTTAAAAGTAACAAAGTTCACAGTATATTTCTTTGATAGTTGTATTACACCAACATCTTTACGCTTGCAATGTGGTTATTTTATTACCTCACTGAGGGCAACATTCGTGAGGTCCATGTCTATTGTCGACCTTCCTAAATTAATGCCAGAACTTTTGGGGTTTAAACCCTGGCGAAGCAAATTGAGACAATTTGCCTTTTCAAGTCCAGCTTGGGTAATGTCACATTTAATCCTTTGACGGGAAGAATGTTGCTCGGTGACGTGTGAACGTAACATCGTGTGACGCGGTGGTCAAGCTTACTTCACACGTTACCCATTAGAGGAGAGTTGATAATTGAGCGCTAACAGAAAGGCCGTTTGGATTCAGGTGGGCAGGCAGAGAGAGAGAGAGAGCGGGAGAGAGAGACAGATTTACACAAAGAGAGAGACAGACAGGCAGAAAGAGAGACATGCAGAAAGACAGAGAGCGATGAGAGAGACAGAGAGAGATAAATGTAGAATGAGACAAAGCCTGTCAAAGAGTTGAATCTTTTCATTGCCCGCTTTCCTTTCTTTATTGCTTCTACCCTTTCGGCTCCCCGCCTTACACTCTTTTCCAATATGTCAAATCAATGAATTCGATCTGATTCGATCTGCATTTTGATTTTGCTAAGTCATTAATCTGAGTCAAAAGGGAAACATAATCACGACATTTCCGCTATAAAATGGAATTTCTGGAGAGTGCAAAAATCAGTTCCGGTTAAATATATGTTTGTCTGTCTAATTGCTGCCGAAAAAACTTTTTAATAAGAGCTGCTGGTTTTGTAATGATTGGATGATTGGAGGTGTGTAATTAGCAGTAGATTGAAGTAGCCTTAATTAACAACGGCTACCTTTGGTGTGGCTGCCATCACCACCATTTCTTAGTTTTGCCCTAACAGTGCAATTGTTCTTTGTTGTTTTTTTTTTTTTTTTTTTGTCAATGGTATTTGTGATCTGTTTTTATGCAGCACCATTGAAAAGCCTATCGCATGTAATTCAATGAGACTAAACTCTTTTCCTTTTTCTCTCTGTTTTCAGGGACGGGATAGATTTTGGAGGCACTGCAGAAGGTAAGCACCAGCGTCTTCTTATAGAAAGTAAAGACCATGTCTGACACAGAATGTCCTTCTTGTGTACATAATGACCATATCTGACACAAAACGTCTTACTTGTGCATATAATGACCATATCTGACTCAGAATGTCTTACTTGTGTACATAACGACCATGTCTGACACAGAATGTCTTACTTGTGTACATAACGACCATGTCTGACTCAGAATGTCTTACTTGTGTACATAACGACCATGTCTGACACAGTACGCCCTACTTGTGTACATAACGACCATGTCTGACACAGTGCGCCCTACTCGTGTACATAGAGTTTTGTGCTTTCCTTGAATCTATATTTGTCTATGAGCGACACTGCTTGGTGCTGTATAATGTCGAGATGCGAGTGAGGATTAGTTCTCAGAGTGTTTTCCATAATTATGTACCCATTATTTTTCGCATTCACTTACTTTCTTTAAACTAGATCTAACTCATTTTTTTAATTCTAAGTTCACCAAGCAAGACTTTTATTATTTTTTTTCTTTCATTGTTGTATCAAACATTTTCTGTCAACACTAAATATTTTTTTTATAATAATAAAATGTGAAGTGATTTGTGTAGAAATCCACCCTTCTCTCTGTCGTTTTCTTTTTTTTCTCTTTCTTTCCGTCGTTCTATTTTGTTGTTTCAATATCACATTTTTTTTCCAAATTATGAGGTCAATGACAGTTTATTTACTTACTTTTTATTGCTTCGATTTTCTATGAAGTAAATCGCAAATATTTTTAGCTCTCTCACTCCTTGTTTATCTTATTTCAAACATGTTTGTCACGCTTTATCGTAGAAGTGGGAAGAAGATTTTTACATATAGAGGAAAACAAATACTAAACTTATAGAAAGATATACTGATATGCGGTATCTGGACTCATGAGATATAAATTAAATATGGATAGTCCTTTGTAACAGACAAAGAGGGGTTAAGATTTAGAGACAAAGTAAGAGCTTGCTGAGAATGAAGGTAGAACAACTGTAGCCAGTGCTCAGTACGTGGTAATGGTTGTGATCCCGAGTCCTCACGAAGAACTGAGCTGACCCTGAATTCCAGCCGAGACGCACTCGATAGATCTATACCATGTTTACTAAGATAGCATGTGGGGAAAGTGTAATTCTCGAGCCCGAAGACCCGAAGCTGCTAATTTAGTAGGGAGGACAGACTTTCAGGCTAGCGAGCAGCAGACTTTTCAGCTTTCTGTAGCTGCTAGTGCTTAGGGTAAATCTAAGTACAGTAATGAAAACTTGGTTTCTCCATCTCTAAGAAGTTGAAAGTGGGAAGTGCTTAACAGACAAACTTACTTATACAGCAAGATGGCGATTCTGCGTTCATTTTATATCTAAAAATCTCAAAATGAATTCATGCTGGCGCATGCTGGTGGCCATAACGTTGAAGAAGAAATCCATTTAGTATTGTTGTGTTTCTTCGCTGAAATCAGCAGAAATCTTCGAGCGAAAAGGAGGTAACGGTTCCTTTGTTTCCTCTTTAAATGGAGAGAGACATGGTTTTTTCATTAAGTTTCAGGTTTAGCTGAAAGGGCGGGGACGTTATCGTGTCACAAGTGCATTTCCCATTGCTCTGCACGCGATAAGACTTTTAAACCAATATCGGGAAGTTTTCTTTGGGTTTCATTCATAATTTCTGCAATTGCACTTCCTAAATGTAAAAGTTTTCTCCTTTATACAACCTTACTCCGGTTTGTTTTCAAGTCAAGTTAGATAAATCTCTTACCAAACTGCCTTAAAATAGCGGCTTTAACCCAATGGTTCCCACACGCCCTTGGAAACGCAACGTTTTGTGCGAGTCCCCGCATTCCTGTGAAGCATCATGCAAACTCAAGAACCCTATGGCTTCGCCTCGTATATTTTGCTACTTTCTTTGAATCGAATGACTAATTTTTATTCATATTTCCCCACGACTCCAACTCTTGAACTTTCAAGATTCAAATGCATTTCTCTATCGCTATTAAAGCATTTATGCCGTGAAAAGAATTTATCTTAAAAGTGACAAGTTTGTATCCATTCCCCGAGCCTAGTGCCTAGAGGCCGATTTGAAAAACACTCATCGCTGATCTAAGAATAACTGCTTCGAGCGTTTTCTGTTTCTTGTCAACATTAGCTCCTCTTTGCCAGTGGCGAGGATATTTTCGTTTCTCAAATTTGCTTCAATGCAAGAGAAAACCTATAGATAAAGATTGTATAGGGCAATAGATACGAGTAAATTTTGCTTTCATACGTCTTGCTAGCCCAATATAAACATCTATGGAAATTAGATTGAACTGATTCTCAATACATTATTTGCGTTTGTAAGGTTCCTTTTTTTTTCTTAAAGAACTGCGCGGTATGAGCGAATTGTAATAATGTCTAGAGCATTGTGCGCTATTGTAATGTGTGGCAGAAGAAAATTTTATAATTTCCAATAATTGCTGATGTGATCTTTTTGATAGCTCCTTTTAAATTTCTGAACAAAATTTGCACGGCAGCAGTTGGTTTTTTTTTATTTGACCGTCCTACGTACACTGCTCGTTACCTGGTTCAGAATGTATTTTGCTTGAGTATCTTGAGAATTGCAAGGCTCTGTAGCGATTCAGTACCGAAGGTCCTCTCTCTCTCTTTATCACATTTTGAGTGTACCTTTGCCTGGCTCTTGATTTGTCTGTTCTCCCTGCGCGTCTGGAAATTCTCTGCACCTTTCCTTGTATGGTCTGTTCTCAATACCGCTTTTATTAAGAGACTTCGTGTTAGGTTTCTTAAAAAGTGTCCAAGAAGAAAAGCGGATGCGAAGATAACGGACCAAGTTTACCTTTAACGTTCTCTCTTTGACCAAGGTGTTGAGCAAACATGGTACAGTACAATGCTGTACCAACAATCTTTTTTCTCGCTCTCTCTGTGACCACTTCCGCCTTCACCGCTGCGGGTTTGAGGACTTTCCGTTTGCTTTAGCTAAGACGGCAGGTACTCTAGAAGTGCAAGGTCCTTGAGGCGCTGAAAGCAGAGCCACTTTGAGAGTGTGTGAATTGGGGGATTAGAAAACATTGGTGAGACTTGGGCTTCACTGTAGATCTATATGTAACGGTTTCTTGAACTAGGAAGGCGTTAACGCAGAGGCAAGGCAAGAAGTTGCCGAGTTCTTGATACATCCAGAAATTTTTCTTGACTTTAAAGAGAACAAATATTACGCCACTTTGAGGGAAATAAGATTATATAAGGATGATTTTTAGTCTTATTATTAACGTCATAGAATTTGCAAGCAATGAATTCTATTAGTTGAGCTCTTGTTTTTTATCCTTCAGTATTTCTTTTTATTGACTTAGATGAAACTTCAAAAATATGAAAGGTTGAGATTTTGTTATTAAAAATTGACAATTACCGTGTATAAATTGATCTAAGGAAACTCTATACTGCGAATTCTGAGCTTTTACAAGGAGATTATTTGACCCTGATCTTCACCTTCAGGTTAGGAAAAGCCAAGCAAATCTCTGCTTCTTTTATACTTTCAATTGGATTAGCGTTTCTTCCGTCATCATTGAATCTGTTGGTTTACACGTAATATTTTTGTATTTGAAGTTTCTTTCCTAAAAAATATGCATAGAATTCCCCAACGTAGAGCGTGTGATTCGGCTGTCGAGCTTTTTCATTAAATAATATGTATTTTTCTCACATGCAATGTTACATTTCTGTAGTATACTTTAGTCGTTCTCTTTTAAACTTAGTTTTTCATCATAGTGTAGAAAGCAATCTTAGATTTTAAGATATTAAGATATTTCAATGGTTGCAAAAGTTATAAATCTCAGTTAATTATTGTTCGATCAATGAGCCACATTGAGCTGAGAGACTATTAAAAATGCTGAGAAATAATTTCTGATTGAGACTACTCAAGACTCAATTGATGACTCGTTGGTACAAATCACTTGGGTAATCTTAAAGCTTCCTCGTCATCGGCAGCTCGTACATCGAAAGAGCACCATTAGCTTATCAGGTTTGCGTTGCGAAAAACATAGCTACACATTAAAATCAGATGCTTGGGTAACGAACCATTGAATGAATGAACACGCACAAATTATAAGTATATTGCATGAATTAATTCTCAAGATTACTCAACAGAAGAAACAAAAGTCTACAGGTGCCGGGCGTATGGCATAACATAACAGGTGGACTTCTCAGCAAAAACAGTCGACCAACGCCTTCCGTTGCTGAGTAGAATAAACAGAATTTTTTAATTCCTTTTGGCAATGAAGGGCTATTACCAATGATTTTGCTCATTGTTTCTTTTTCCCCGTGTCTTTGATTTTCGAGTGCTTAAATGATATGGTTATCGCGACGACCATCTCCATACAAGGGGCTGCGTTTGTTTCACAAGCAGTTTCTGCATGAAGGCTTTTGCGATAATTACACTTATCGGCGGGTCCCGAACCTGCCCCAAAGCTGCAGTGATTATTTAGAACTGTAGCAAAATCTTTTGCATTCAGCATTACAAGGTCTGCACCGCCCTCATGTGCTCCTTCGTATACTGCACTTCATCAACCTGTTGGAGTGTGAATAGACCACGGAGCAGGACTGAGAGGGTTAACGCGGTGTCTGTCGTGCAATGTGCAACTGGTGAGGGTTGTAAGTGTTCTTGTTGGAGAACACAACCTGAAAGCCTGTCCATTGTGGAGCTGGAGGGCAGACGTGCATAAGTGTTAGATAAAAGGCTCAATAGACAGAGAGGCCAGGGTGGGTGGAGCTTGGGGCTGGCAAGAGAATCAATGGCGGCGTCCGGGACACTGGCGGCTGTAGGGCCGAAATTGGGGGCTTTTTCGGTCTGGGAAAGTTTTGTGTTGACAGTATTAACATAAGTTAACTTTTTTAAAAACCCTCGAGTGTCTATAACCCATAAACTTTTGTTTATTTTTTGCGGTTCTCGATTACACTGTTGTAACCACAAAAAACCTAGAACAAAACAGTTAGAACAGTTTGTTGTGTAACACAGTCCTCTTTAATACGTGACTAGTGGTGGAGGTTTATCAAAAAAGCTGAAAATGTATGCACTAGGAGATCATTACCCTTAACACAGATAATTTCAGTGAATTTTTCTCAACAAACTTTTAAAGTCTGTAAAAACAAAGAAAAAATAAGCTTTGAGCGCCAGGTGCGTCGAATTTCTGCCTTCTTTATGCCATACATGGCGTGTTTAATGTAGAAAATGCTAATTACTATTATTACTACCATAGTACGTTTTATTTCTTTCTGTCCCGGAGGTAACTTAAAAGTTTTTTTATTCTTTCATCACAAAGGCACACAACTTGTGATTAAAATTTTCCCGATGCAAATGGTTAGTTTAGACATGACAATCGTTCATTTATTTAATACCGTTCTTAATAACTGGGCTCGACTGGAATGGGCGTGGTAAATACAAAGCAGTTTTCATACTTTTAATGAAGACCAAAGGGCTCAAATTTTGTAGTTATATTCATTGCGCATGTGAGGTAGAGTTTTGACCCTTTAACCCCATTTAAATTTGAATAAGAAATTTGAAAACTGTTTGTTTTTTTATCAAAGTCGAAAGAGTCCCAATATAGCAAAAAGATATTGCATTGTTCTGCACCTGCCGGAAGATTAACTTGATAGGTTTTAATGCAGGGATTTAACCACCACCCACAGGAGATTTTCATTATGTTCTCTTCGATTTAAGACTTTTGTCAACCCTGTTTTACTTGGATTACCCTCCTGTACGGTTGGGTGCTTCAACAAGAAGGGCCGGCTCACTAATAGCGGTGGTTTCAGGGCTTGCCTTTTATGCTGTAAAACGGTTATCGCATAACTTATACGACTTGAAACGGGGTGGACATGGTTAGAGTTTGCAGCTTGTATAGTGGAGAAATGGTGGTCCATCCAAAGAAGAAGGCTCAAGAAAAGTACGCTAATGGGTCCAGAAGAAATAAAGGAAAGAAAGTCTAAAATAAAAACTGTCTGATAGAGAGATATGTGGCCCACCCTCGGTTTGTTACATTCAGATAAAAATAAACATCATCCCCCAGTTTAGTGCGAAGATGCGAAACAAATAAAATATTCTGACTCGTGGGTGTTGTCTCATTATTAAGTGTAATTATTTTTCCAGGCATATCAGGAGACTAATCTCAAATTCAAATATGCCATAGGTAAGCTTGGCCGAGTTTAAAGTTTTGACGCGGTTTCTAGGCTAGGTAAACACTTTAGACAAACATCGAGATATAGGTCAAAATGAGATAAACAGGGAGCGAACTCGAGGTGTAAGTCTTCAAGAGCGTTCGAAAGTTTTGTGATGGCCAAATCTTGGAATAATGGCGCGGCTATATTTGTCTATAGTTTTCTGTAACGGTGGAGACGGGCAGAAGCAGACCTCTTGAGGTTAGTCTATAGGAAATAAACAGTGTTGGTTAAATTTTGTTTAAATCAGGCGTTAAGTATCCGTCAAAAAGAGGGTCACCCACCACGTTTTTTGGGTGTTGAGTGCCTAGTGCGAGGAAAACTGTTGGTACGATGGCCCCGAAGGATTTTGGTCTTACCTTCGAGTGCTTTTACCCACGTCGCTAACAATATCGGACTTAAAGTGCTTTCTTAACATTGGTTAGATGCAATAGTTTCTGTTTTTTTCCTTGCATTTTTTTTCTCACACCAAACACCTTTTGCGAATTCCGCTTCTGAAAGGCAGGTCAAACTAACGGTAATTTCATGCATTATTTTCATGGCACGCCATGAAGAAAATAAGCACTGAAAATCGATCCCGCAAAAACATAAGTGTGTATTCAAAGTATGAACCACAGGGTGGAATAATTTTAAACTTTTCTAACGTAGAGCAAAAAAAGGATAAGAATGCTGCTCCTCAACTAGACTAAAATTAATTCATTACTACTTAGCCCCACAGCCAGGTCTCGTAATTATTAGCATGCCAGCGGTCAGTCACCTACCGGCGTGCAACAATGGTTAACAGCTGAGAGACAAAGTGACAATGAAGAGTGATTTATGAAAAGTAAAAAAAAAAGATCGAAGTCTGAAAATACGGGACTGAAATTAAGGAATAAGTGAGTGAATAACTTTAATATTAGTTCTCAGTTGCGGAGTGACAACTGAAGGGCAGCGTAAATATGTAGTGTATAAAAACGTAGCAGTTTTTTTTTCATTGGCACGAGCCTTCGTCTTCCTTTAAACCAACAAAACACGCAGATAAAACAAAAAGGATAACCTGTAGTTAGAATTATTACTTCATAAAACTATAACATGCTTGTTCTGGAAGGTAACAGTCACTATTATAGACTGTTTTATTTTATTACAAATCGATGGTCTGGGTTTTCAGAAATGTATAGTTTTACCCGTGTTTGTGATAAGGTTACCTTTGAGTCTATTTCTCCTCATTCTTTGGCTTAAATCTTCCAAGTTATGTCTCGATTTTCGCTCAAATTTTGCTTCTAGTAAATATTTTAGATCCATTGAACTAGATGCAATGCTCCTAACATTTTGAGTATTATTTGATGGTTTCAACTTAAATCCTAAAGATAATTAATGACTGTTTATTGGTTAATCTTAATCAGTGTTATTTCGCATATTTCTTGGAATAAAACGTCCCTCACACATCAGGGAGGTTGATGTGGAGATCCCAAGCTAACAAAGGCAAATATGTAATATCTTTATAACTGCAAAATTTTTTCTCGGTACCAGGATGTAATGATAAAAAGATGAACAGCTTTGTTTTCTTTAAATTCATCAAAAACGTTCTTTTCTTTATTTTTATTCGCCTAGAAGTTTATGAAAATCCCAAATCAACATTTTTTATTAAGATCTTTGACAAAAAGGTAGTTCTGTTTTTGTTTTTCACAAAGCTTGTTTTAGTCCATATTGACGAAAGCGTCATAATAGAAGCGATACCCTAATAGAAGGTACTCACCACCGGTACTTGTTCCAGCGCGATGAGCACTCACGCGGAGCACAGTTGACACGCCTGATCAATCCATGCGCTTGTCTGCGTCACCTGATGGCTTTACCACACTGCCCCGCGCTCTGCTCTGGAATCCTTTGCTTCCTCTATGCCTCTCTTTCTCATCTGTATTTTTGTCCATCTCTCACTCTCTCTCCTTCTTTATCTTTTTAATTCTTACTTTTTGTAGGCTCTTTTCTGCCAGTATCTTTCTTACTTACCCACGCAGTCACACACAAACTCACTCACTATCGTTTTATCGCTGTGGGTTTTTTTTTGTCTCTTGCTCACTTTCGCCTTATCTTTCCCTCATTTTTCTCTCCACCTATCTTCCTGTTTATCCCTCACTCACACTCACACATATACATACAAACATTCTCACTAATTTCTTATCACTGTCTCTATATTTATCACTCTCATCTCACTTTCGCTCCCTACCACTCTTTTCGGCATTTTTTCTCTTTCTCGTTCACTCTCTCTCTCTATCTCTCTCTCCATCCCTCACTTGTCAAGCCTCGAGATGATTCTCAATATATTTTTTTTCAAAGTACATTAGTGTTCATTTCATTGGCACATGAGAATGGATGTGAGTTTAAATAAAGTTTAAAGTGCCATAACTAAATGTCCTATCTGAAAAAATTTTGGTGAAAAGCATTGAAACTCTTCATTCTTCCTTTTTAAGTATATAGTTGAAAACATTGTTGAATTTTTTTGCTAATTTTGAATATGGTATCACATATTATCCAAAATTATATTGTTTGCATTCGTTCCTTAACTTTTCCGCTGTTTTCTTGGGTATGTTTTTCTTTTCACTATACTTTTTAAATTCACCTTTTGGGATGGGCTACGTTGCTGTTATCGAAACTCCCTTCGGACCTCTCGCGTGACTTGGAACTGCCTAATAGGCTCTCTCGGGAACTGTATTGCTAAACACAAAAATCTGGCACATGTGTTGACTGGAAAAGAGTAATGTGCTTTAGGGCGACAAACGTAAACAAATTCACCCGAATACTAAGCGCGTGACTTTGTATTGGGCTTAGATTGATACAATTAAACCTGAGCAAAATTATCTAGTGATAAGTTAAAAATGTTCGGGAGCTTCGGGATGGATTTTAGGTGCAAAATATGTACTTTAAATGTAGTAGTAACACACACACTGTTATATAAAGCTGAAGAGGCCTTTGTACTGCTGTCTTATAAAAACGAATTATTATGGAATCGCAATATATTTTTAGATGTTTTTTCTTTGACTGTTACATTTCAATGTTTTATTAACATACTCGTAAGGTAGTACTGTATGGTGTCCGTGTTCTTTTAGGTACCTGCCCTCTGATCTGTCTGCCTCCTGTATCTATCCTCTCTCTCTCTCTCTCTTTCTCTCTCTCTCTCTCTCTCTCTCTCTCTCTGTCGTTTTCCTCCACTTCCCCCTCCTACCAGCTTTGTTTTTTCTTTTTATTTCGACTTCTTTGTGTCTTGTTCAATCAGTCCCAAATTTCTGTTTCGGTTTCTTCTTTCGGTCTCTTGGTATTCGAGCTGTGACTCATTGTGGATAGTTTTATCTTTCAACCAAGACTAACAACCTAAAAGCCGAATTCCAAGCCTACTTCTTTCAGACTTTTTCCTGTCCCAGACTCCAGATACAGCGTATAACTTATGTGCAGTTTTTCTTATCTAGTACCTCTCCGGTACCTAAACGGGCAGGACAATTTTATCTTCTCTGTGAAGCATTCCAGAGATCAGTAACGTTATTGTTCCCTCAAATGTTGCTTTGTTGGTGGGAAAATCTTGATAGAAGGCAAAACAAATCTGCTCATTAATTGAAAAAAATTTTTTTTAACGTTTTTCATTATTAATCTTTACTCATGAAGAATGAATAAGATATAAAGAAATATTTTTGTAACTCAGTTCTGTATTTTATTTAAACACAAAGCCATGCGTTTTCGCTTGGGTTTCTTTTTGTCTTTTTTTGTGTTTAATTAGGGGGGTTTCGTTTTTGTTTTTTTTTCAATAGTAATAATATAGCTGTCTCTCTAATCCTCTCTTCAGCGCAAAGAACAAAGGTAAATGTGCAGTTCATAGTAATCAAACGCTATCTTAATAGTTTGCACTATCTTCTCTCGGCAACCACATTTCAGCTAAGACTTAGTTTAAAAAAGAAAGATTGACGTTATCAGCAGGAACTACTACATTATATTTATATTTATGGTACCATTAAGCAGACACGACTGTAGCTCCCCAGTTCTTATCTTAGGCAGGCTTCTCCTGTTTCCTTTCCGCCATCATTCTGTAAGTCATATCATTCAACCTTCAACCTTGTCTCGGGTTCTAACCTAGTCAGTCGAACATCTTGGGATGCTCAGATATAAGGAAAATACAAGACACTCGTTGAGATGAACCATAGCTCTCTGCCGCGATTAATCTCCAGCTCATGTTTGATAACCGCGACAGTTTTTAAAGACATCCGTTACATTTTTTCTTACTTTTCGATGGTATGTTCATCCTTCTCTGTGTTCATTTTTAGCATCTTCGTTTATCTTCCATTGTGACCACAGAGCTCATATTATTTGATATCGCTGCATAAACTGTCGCGATCATTCTGGCACTGAGATGTTTCATTATACGGCCATGCACATTGGGCTCTTAATTACTGTCACGGAAACATATCCAAGATTATTTTTGGAGGGGGTTGTAAGGGCAAGGCGAAGAGGGTGAGTTTGAGTATCTTTAAATGTTTATATTATGTTTGCTATTTAAGAGAAGCGTGCTTTTCCCTTTTAGCCTTTTCTCTGATATATTATCTTCCTCTCTTACCGTTTTTTTTTCACTTTCCTTCACCTTCTCAATCTTATTTTCTCGACCCGTCCTCCGTTAAACTTTCTCAGTAAATTAATTTCTTCTTTAACTCGTTCAACGACCATTGTTAATTATCCTTTTTCGTGTAGCTCTCTGCAGAGCGACTTGTTTTCTCAAAAATTTAAAGTCTTTCTTCTAAGCATATTTATTTTTGTTTAGTGTAGGTTGAATTCACGGCAGTGTTTTTTAAATTGGTGATTAAAAATGAACTCGTACAGAAACTCTAGATTTCTCAAACTCGTCGCTGTATCGAAAACTTAATTCTTTTTCCTTAACCTCTTTATTTCTAAGGATAGTAAATTTTAGTGGAAAGGTTTTTATAACCAAGTTTTAAAAGTTGTTTGAGTTGATGTTGAACGCCGAGCTCTCAAAACTTTTTCCTCAGTAATATTCTATGTATCTATTTGTCTTTGTGCGTCTTTCGTTTCCTGTTTTTCTCTCTGTTTTTCCACCTCATAGTTATCTTCATATATCTTTGATTCATTTTGCATCGTCCACAATTTGTCGGTTTCATCTCTGAATTTATCCGCTTGCTTTCTTTTCATATTTTCTTCTTCATCGTCTTAGTATTCATTTGTACCTTTGCGCTCCTTTCTTTGACTCAATTGTTAAGACTGCCCAATCTTTTATAGGCCCCCGAGCAGTGCGGTTTGTTTATTTTTCTCACTGTCGCGTACTAAGTTGACCCTAGTAAGATCTAAGTTTTCTGAAGTTTCGAAAGTATGTCGACATTTAATTGGAGCATGGCTTGAGGCTGAAAATTCAGGCCTATTTTTTTATCATATTGGTGTTCTAAACTCACGAAAATCATCTCACTATATACAATGTTTATTTTAGTACATATTGTTATTTTCCTAACTTACACCTGTGAGAACCTGTTTTATAAGTACAGCAAATCAGGGTTTTTTTTCTAATTAATAAATCGATTTTTGTACGAAACAATAGAGACATTTTTAATGCTTCTATTTTAATAGATAAGAGATACAAGATTGCCAGGTCTCGAGAGATAAGGAAAATGTCTGTTAACTTTATGGGGCATTAATTAAACGAATGCTGGTGAAATCATGGAGTGAGTTCACTGACTTTAATTGGTTTCGCACCCGTGAAAGACAGTTTGGTGTCAGGCCGTCAGGGTAGAAAGATTGATAAAATGTTCGCTGTAAACAAAATGTTACCGAGCTAAAGTGTTAGGAAGGTGGTTTTAATGAGAAAGCCAGGCACTAACGCTATGGATTGTTCAGGTTGGAAGCAAAAGATAATAATTGTCTCGCACGTTTTACAAACTGTTTAATTCAGTGCACATGTTTTATAGGTTACTTCCCCTATTTTTTTGCTCTGTTGGTAGAGACACTAACCACTCTTATTACGAATTGCGCCTATGTGTTTCAAAAGACAACCTACTCG
>BMAT01013331.1:170930-194782 GCA_019649035.1 Elysia marginata | reverse complement strand
CCCCCCCCCCCCCCGCTTCTAGCTATAAATGAAAGGGGGATATAGAGACAGCAAGCAATAGATCTAATTCCCTTGTGTGTAGTGAGTACTACGTCTGGTCCAATGTGGTATGTATTGGCTGCTGTGTATAGGTCTAGAAACCAATGTGGAAATGCCAGACTGTATGTTGAAGGAAGCTCTCGTGGTACAGCTATGTGAAAGCACTTCCTCTCTATGAGCGGTATGGCACGCGATCTGAAAGGTTGGCTTATCTATGAGAACACTCCGGAGGGACTCGTAAGCTTCAATGTTGCAACTTGGGAGGACGGATGCTGTTCAGTGCTAGAAAAAAAAAACACACCATACATCATGGAGAGAGAAGGGTTTTAAAATTCTAAGAAAATAGCCATCAAAGTAATGTTGCACGTATTAAAGAAACTGCATTCGTGGCAATCACACTCTTCTTAAAGGGCGGAAAATCGGAGGTGTTACTAAGACGGAAATGTTTTAAAAGTGAAAAGGTTATTTTATTTCAGTAAGATTTCCCTAGAAAGAGACTGAGAGGGAGTTGGGCAACATTTTTAAAGTATTGATCTAGGTTTTGATGGTACAAAGGCGTAACATACCAACATCTCTGCCGTTTTTTTTTTCAGTCACACTTTGACAAAATCCATTTAAATAAACATTAAACTGGCTGAAATAGTTTAATTAGTTTTTAATAAGTTTGAAAAGATTTTACGTATAACTGTCTCTGTTCTTGTGACGGTGAAATGAGATGGACGGATGGATTGATATTAAAGCAAAAGTTAACAACAAAGTAAAGACGAGGTGAATCCTTACGATAATTAAGAAGGACGACAGGAGTTTATCTTTACTTTATTTCACAGAAAATTTTTTACCAATTAAGGGCAAAGTTTAAATCTAAATAAAATTTTCATCGAACCAGTACCAGATTGAAGCATCAATTTGGCATCCTAGAAATGGCAACTCCTAGAGCATTGCCATTAGAAGCCAGGTTGAAATTCTCAGTTCTAACAAAATACACCAGCAGTGAGAAGTCAAAGCCAACTTGCTATTCAGCCTGGCCAAAAATCAACATTCTTTGATGTCGCTATGAAAACACTTAGCGAAACTATCAACGAAGAACCAAACAGCTCCATTACTGTTTTGACTTTTGATACGCGGTGCATCAGAAATGATTGTTTAAGCTCGCTGGCCGCCCAGGCAGAGGTTAAGGATCTCCGGATACAGATCTAAGTCTCTAGATCTAGTCTACCTGTGGGCAATTGGCCTCGCATTCAGTGCGAAACTTGTGAGAACGGCCGGATTGAGTTCGCCAGGATATTTTTAAAGTGAGCGAAAGCTGAGGCCGTACGCAAGAGCTGCTCACATCTGAAGAATGAAAGCCGCAATTGCGTTTTTCTTAGAAATCCCAAATACCATAATAAGTTCAAGACCTGAAGTTTCAGCATAGTTCTATTTTACCGTGCGTATTTGAAGACAATGGCTTTCCTGACAATTTGGAAGCACTGGCTTGCCTCAATAATTTACCCTAATTTTCCACCTTGCGTCTTTTCACGCCGAGATTTTCTTATCCTCATGAGCCAAGCAGAGAGAAAGTCTGTGGTGTTTTTATTTCACTTAAACTTTCGTTTCAAACTAGCCAAATCGCCCCCTGTAGCTACCTTTCTGTTTGTTGCTTCAGCCTGCTGCGTTGATTTTAACACCCGCTTTGTTTGCTTAACTACGCTATTGCACCGAGGCCGCTATCCCTCCCCATCTCTCTCTTCCGATATTCTTTGTCATGATTTGATTAGCTTGTACACTCATCATCCTTAGGTAATGGTACAAGTAGAGTCGAGAAGTTTTGTTCCAGAAAACTTCACCCCCCCCCTCTCTCTCTTCCTCTCTCTCTCTCTCTCTCTCTCTCTCTCTCTCTTTCTCTCTCTCTCGCTCTCTCTCTCTCACGTTTCCTTACTGATCTCCTCCATGTACTTTTAAAAGTGCGAGCTACTCATACTCATTAGGATTGTTTCTGCATTGTTAGTGTTCGGTTTTCTTAACAACCAAACTATAGTTAGGGAACTCTACTTACAATAAAGTTATGTGATGAAAACCTGTCACCAAAAAAAAATATCGATCTCTAAAAAGACTTCATCCGCTGTTTGAGAAAGGTCTTGGGTTTTGTATGGCGCAGAAATAGTTTATTAAAAAAAAAACAACATAATTCTTATCTTGGCTACCGTAAATGATCACTAAACAGTAATAAAGACTGAATGAAAAGAAAGACCTGATAACTTAAAATTATCACATCCTGTCTGGTTTTACGTACATTTAAGGGGGGGGGCGTTTGCCTTCAGTCTTAACATTATATGCCAGGGGCTGTGCTACGTATTCAACTGGAGATGTGAGGAGCGGTTTAAATTATGCCTTGCCTCTCTCCTTTGAAATTCTGTGCAAAACCAAAGGGTGTATATCGGCAACAGCGCTAATTATAAGTGTTACCTACAGCCATTGATTGTGTCCATGTGAGAGTTTCCGAGAGTTGCGCGTTAGCTGTCAATCTTATGATAATGAGGTGCTCGCTTAGAGTTCACTAGCTGGCCACGGATGGGGTGGGAGTTTCAAAACCGACAGACATAACTATAACGTCATGAGCCACCCCGTTAACCAGGCTGAGGGTGAGCGAAGAGTACGTGTAGTTTAATGAGATTATTTCACCTGTCCGTAAAGCTTCCAAACACTTCTCCCTACAGTGCACGGTGCACTGAGCAGTGAAAGTTATCGGACATGATTATCTGGATTGCTGTGTGAGATAGTGGGCGAGCTCTCTCTCTCTCTCTCTCTCTCTCTCTCTCTCTCTCTCTCGTCATCCTATTAATTATTACGTTCTATTTTCTCGATTTTTTTTATTGTTATGCTTCTGGACATGGTTACTGAAAGGACCCACCATTAATTTTTTCCTTTAACTTTTTATTTCTGTAATCCTCTGTCTCTTTTTGTATTTGTCTCTTCTTATCCCCCCTCACTCACTCTATAGCTCAAGGAGTTGCCCTCATGTTTCGCTTCTTGTTTGCCCAATTGCCAGTACTTCTCCTTCTCCCACCATGTTCTCCGTAATCTCTAGATTTGCTCGCAGCTTTTTAATCTCCATGGCGTCCTCCCCTAACCTGAACCCTATCAACCTCTGGCCTGTTCACACTCTATCACCTGTGCTCATTAGACCAGGTCTTGTGGCTTTAACTCATCGCAGGTGATGCACACTGACACACGCACTGCTTAATGGTAGCCAGGGAGGCAGGAAGGGGGAGAGAGAGAAAGAGAGAGAGAGAGAGGAGCTGAGACTAGCGAGAGTATAAGAAAAAAACTGGTTAGGAAAAGCGTTTTCACAAATTTAGAGAGACATTGGAAATTAAATATTAAATTTAGATAAAAAATGAAGTAGGGGCGAGCGAGAGAGAGAGAGAGAGAGAGAGTAAGGGAGGGATTTGGAACCGGGAATAGATGCAATAATGTACACAATAAATATCGGCTAATGCCATCTATTCAGTATCTAATTTGATCCTTTAGCGTGGTTGTTTTGTTCATCATGTTCAAAAAAAATATAAAGACGTTTATCTTTATTTCTCTTCGCTATATTTTTCTTGTTCAAATTTCTAACTAGACTTTTCTGTTTATATGATTAAGATAATTGAAATATGTAGGCCTATGTGTCATTACTAAGGAAGATGTACAATATTTTCTAACAGCTCAGAAAATGGAAATTTCCTTCTTTTTTTTTTAAATTACATGTCGGTTTCCTAAAAAGTGCCAACAGTTTTAAAGTATGTTGATCATTTTTTTCTCTTTTTATTGATACTTTAGTAAAAGGTTTTCCGTAGTACGCTCTTTTCGCGCCGAGACCAGGTGTGTTTTAATAAGATTTGAAACAAGTTTTTCAGCTTTGTGATGCTGTGAAATGTTTTTAAAATGTTTAAAAAAAACGACGGAAACTGAACTTTAATACCTTTAAGCCAAGGACTAAGGAATTCCGATAAAAAAAAGTGTGCCAAACTCGGTAAGGAAGATGTCGGGAGCAGAGGGAAAAGGGGGGAGAGGGGTAGGAAGGCTAAAATTTAAAGGACTAAAACACTTTCTTCTAAGACGTCTTCTAGAGCCAAACTAAGTGCAAATATCTAACCTGACAAACTGAGCGGAAAGAAGAGAAAGTATAAAATCCGTGCGTCCGGATTGAAATTTTTTTTTCTTGTAAAGTTTGAAAAGGAATCAAGCAAGACTGACGGTGTGACGGACCGGCGTCTCTCACCCGTTACCAAAAGGGGAAGGGAAAAAATGGAAACACTGTTTAGTTTTAATTTCATACCAGATGTGTGTGATGGTAAACGTAAAACATGAAGAAAAACATGTCTGTGTGCAGCGACCAGTCTTTGCACGCAAAAACACCGGCTTGTCTAGATCGAGCTCACTATTCCAAATAAAAGTTGAGTCTGACAGCTCACTTCGACATGCGGTTTGCATAATGTGACGCAAATTGTCGACTGACCCGAATAATGTATTTGACCTATAACCCCCCTGTCGTCCTAAGAATGGTCTCTATTTTATCACGTGTGTCTATAATTTCATGTGAAAGTAATTTCTCCCCATCAGTTGAAATCAAAACAAATAAAGCATGTGTTCTTGAATGGCATGGCACTGTTCGACAGCATCTGTTGAACACAGCTAGTTTTAATTTTTGGTTCCCAGAAATCGTATAACCGGTTCAAAAAATGGCCTGGAACGACGCCCTTTCAGTTTGTGTCAGAAAGAGTTAAGCACTCAACAATTTATGCATAGATAGATATTTTTTGTCTTGTAATCGGGATTTTCTTAGTCTGAAACATGCTTGAAGTCATCTGGTTTGAATTGAAGCTGTTCATTATTTTTTCATGTTTTCGCGCAATGATTTGGTTAGATTCGATGCATTACATTCTATTTGAACAGCTGCGGTTCTTACTAACGAAGCAGTAACTACACCTGCCTTTACAGCTGTTAATATTTTTGTTGATATCATTGATTGTTGGTTTTAAAGCTTTTCCTACCAGCGTCTTATGAGGTTACATACTACCCTATAGATTATTTAACCTGAATGTCAAATTATTTTATTTACAGTTTCAGTGCATCTTGTTAAAAGATTGCGGAACATGTAAGCATGATTTTAAATATTGAATCGGTGTCATTATATTTATACAGTACTATCATTATGCACTGTTTGTACCTCAAATTGGTGTATTAAGGAAGTTGTTACATCGCATCAGTTGTTTTTTTTAAGTTTGGTTTTAAAATCGGAAGCGGGGCGTTTAATCTATGCAACTTGACATATCAAAAAGCAATTTTGTTTATTAAGAAAAACTAGGTGTTTCTCAAAATTCAAATTCGGTTGCGACATTTTAGTAATAAGCGACTTAACTTTGACCATTTTGAGAGTAGCTCGTCATGAACTGAACGTTAAAATCGGTGCTGGATTGCTCTTGTTTTTAAGGATGCAATGTTTCCTTTTTTGGAAGTAATTTCGATTTTTCAAACATTTTCTTCATCTTGCATTTTTAGCACAAGAGAGAGAAAGTTGGTTGGTTTTTTTTTAATTAAGACTTTCGAGGTCCAAAGATAACTAACTCTTGAAAGTTAATAATTGATGCTTGTCTTGCCATCGGTTTCTATTGTTTATTGGGATACAAAAAACACAAAAAAAGCTTTGCGGCATCAGCATTGTATTCTAAACTAATTTTGGATCTTTTTTCAATATCTTACCGTTTGTTTCAGAGATTCTAAAAAGGTAACTGTTTAGTGCCATTTCCAAGCGGTCTACATGAGCGTCCAGTACTATAATACTCTTAGTTTTGTTGTTGTTAGTCTTGATGATGTTGATGGTTATGATGATCAGGATGGTGGTAATGATCATATCGTAAGAAATAATGGTCCATTCTCTATATCTAAGCTCAATATAGTTCTACGTATTTTTCTAAAGTATAATTCTGACAAAAAAAAAGATTAACTAGGCCTATGTTGAAATAACTCATACTTACACTCTTTATTCAATTTCATGCTGTTCTTTACCACAGATCTACTCCTTAAAATGTAAAAAAAAAATTTGAAATTGGTTTTGACTTTGAATTTGTTGTTGTTGTTGTTGTTGTTGTTATTATTGTGCTTACAGGTATTACTTTACATGAAGAAAAAAAATCATTTAAAATGTATAGGGTGGAGAAAGAAAAAGAAGGAAAAAGCGATTGATAAAATTAATACAACCGTGGGTTATTTCAGAGCACATAAAGAAATACTGTAAGTTGAGCTAACATCTCATTCCTACCCAAATGTCAGTGTAGAACGTATCAGAGAGCTAGCAATCTGTGGTTCTAGGTAGACTTAATATGAAGGTCGATAGAGTGTAGAAATCTGTAGATGTATAGGGCACAATGTATTGGCCTCAGAGTCCACAAGAGTAGAGTGTTTGCTAGGGCGGCTGAGCAAACATGGAGATGATAGTAATCCAAGGAGAGTTGCTATGTACCCAGTCTACTACTACAGCCTACAGGGTCTTGACAGCGCAGCGCGCGCGCCACAGCGTCCGGTGTGGACAGCTGACCATCGGCTCTGTTTGCCTGGCGTCTAGTTGTGGTGTCGCTAGTAGCGGAATCACTGGAACTTTTTATAGAAGAAAGGATCAAATAGGGCCCAAACTTACAAAAGTGGGGAGAAAAGAGACGAGGTTGTTGATGAAAATAGAGAATTGTCACAGTTGAAGGGAGAAAGAAGACGAGTAAAATAATGTTGGAAATCGTAATTTTTGGATAATTTATAAGATTGTCCTGACAAGTAATGCCGAGGTTGTGATGAATAGAAAGCTTGAAAATTTGGAGACATTGTTGCTGAAATAAGGAGCATTTACTTGTGCCTGTTGGCCTTTAAATTTATGGCAATAATTTGATCAAAACTTTCTAAAAAAACTCTCCCGACAATGCGATAGAAGCCACCAATAGGTCAAATTAACGGGTACTAAATTTTGTTTGTGTTCTTTATCTGTTCTTAGACTGCAAACTCTGGTCTTTAAATATTATGGTAAAGGGAAAAAAGGTTGAGATCAATCAGTCTATGGGGAAAGAATTCGCCTAAGAATCTGAAGTCATGCATCATTTATGATAATTTGTTCGCTTCTTCATTGCCATTTGAACTGGAGTCAATTTTCACTGCTTTGCTGAACAATCCTAAACAATTTGATTAAATTTTGCATTTACCTATCTAAAAGAAAATTCTTATATTTATCTAATAAGGTTTATTTTTTGTAATGCCACATACGTCTTGGTTTGCAGTTATTGCAATGAATGTATCGGGAATTAGCAGTGCTCTCCTCTTTACAATTTTGAGGTGATGGTGAAACTTGGTAGCTCTCAAAAACTCTTTTAAGCATGCTTACTTGCATGCGAGTAACCAATTCTTTCTCCCTGTCTCTCTGTCTCTCTCTCCATTCCTCTCTCTCTCTCTCTCTCTCTCTCTCTCTCTCTCTCTCTCTTCTTTTTGTTTCTCCCTAAAGAGGTTGAATTATTTTTGTGGATATTCCATTTCTATACAGTTGTTCAATCACACTTGTTTCAATCTCTTCTCACGAACATGACATCAGTCGGTGTAACTTTTTTTTAGAATACCCCGCTATCGATATTTTTGCTGAAGACAATAATATAATCAAGAATGCCTCATGTGCGTCCTGATAATCAACTATGTGTGTTGATTCTCATGGGGCACGATGTGACATCCATCCTTAATCAGCTTTTTTTATTTAACCCTTGCCGATTTACGACCTGTGGGACAAGAAAGGCGATTGTTTTAGAAACATTTCCGGCAACAATCAAAACTCAAATATCATTTTTTTTTCGTTTTAAATGATCCTCATTTAAAAAGATGACTCTTGTGTTCTAGAACACCAACCTCCAGGGTCATGTGTCCCCATCCATATTATGCGAAGGCATGCTGCACTTTAAAAAAATGAAACATGAATAGTTTGATGTGGGGACTTTGGGTTTGAGAACTTATACACTTTGCTGTTTTTGTTTTAATAATTTTCGATAAATAAGACTGGAAGCTAAAACAAATATAGATCTAGTGTGTTTTTGTTCGATAAAATAATCCATCGGAACTTTGTTACTCTTGTTTAGTTGACTCTAAGATTTGCCGTGAAAGATTTGTCTTTGATGATGATATTGGTAATTAGCATCGTAAACCGGTGCTTCTTCAAAGATTTTTTCAAATACTTCCTACAATCATTGTTCTTGCCACTGTTCAAAAGTTTCGCCGGTTTTGTGCTTTAGTCAAATTTTGTTCCATTTGATGCGTTCACAATAATAGAGATTGAAATTTTAATGCGGTGAAGGGTTAAGAATTTTTATAGAGGTAAAGAAATCAACAAACAATGTTGCTAGATTTATTGATAGAAATTTTAAAAATTGCCCTCTCATAATTTTGTTTAGGTCCGACCTTCAGATCTATCACCTTGGTCTTTGTGATAAAGTCAGCCATCTGAAGCTTCTAAACACAGTCTTCCAATTATTGTCCTGCAGTTAGGGTAGACCAATTAGCAACCATGCATAAAGTCAAAGCACTTCTATTGATTTTTTTGTCTTTTTCTGGATACAGATAGATTTCAGCGCTTTCGGTAGGTCTTTTTTAGTTTGATTTGAAGGGTATGAAGTACTTTCGTACTTTTCTTTAAATATACACTGCCACTTAAATTTTCACTGTTTTGATGCTTAATCTATGCGTTATTAGTCATCATGCATAAAACATAAGAACTTTATTGAAGTTTTTTTTTCTTTTATTTAGTCTAGACTAAACTTCTTTTTCATGTTTTATCAAAGGACCTAAAGAGCGCTCGTACAGGTCGTAAAGTATATTGTTGAATTTAATCACGATTTTAATGGCCAATATATGGGTATAGCTGGCAAACTGCCTTCTCCCTTATCGCCTTTACTGTAAATAGTCGTAGAATCTTTTATATGGAATGTCTTTCACGAAAAGCACCATGATCACTTGTTTGAAGAAAACAAACGATACCCAAACGTCTGGTGGTGAAATCTGAGTGCTTTGCTGCAAAACCACTAAAATCACGTCTTGTATTCGTGTCAAAAGGGAGTGATTCCAACTTGAAAACCGCCTTGCGGTCTTGGGTACAAGTCTCTCTGAGAGGATTGGGAGTCAGGATAATGCTTTAGATGGTGCACTAAATCCATACCCCTGGAGTACGGTTTGCGTTCTGGGGTCAAGAGCCAGACCCGGTGTCGCTACCCTTGGCGGTGATTCATTGTTCTCTGACGGCGTAATTTGGTCATGATAGCATCCGGCCACACCCCCGGAATCTGGAATGTACGGTGTGTCTTCCATCGGTACCAGGGAACCCCATACACTGTTTGGTATGCCAGAGGGCTATGTTTCATCCTTGGAGGTGGAAGAATGTGAGAGAAAGAGATGGACCTAATTGGTGAAAGTCCGGATTTCTTGGTATGAGTCAAAAAGATAAGCGGATGATAAGAAGAAATATAATGGGTGAAAGTTGATAAGAGGAAAGAGCTTTTCACTATCGGGCGTGGTCTGTTATCACCAAGCCAGTGAATTGCGAGCAAAACTGAGAAATTCAGGGGGGGGATAAGAGCTTCAGAACTGATGCAAGGACTGGGTTATATTATGATTTGAGTCTGCATGTCGGTCCATGAGGGGTACAGGGGTCACTTGCCCATAAAAATGTAACCTGAAACATACAGTACAGAAACAAGGAAAGGCTACATTTTGGTATTGTTTGGAAAGATAGGCACGAGAAGTCGCTCGTGTGATTTTTTTTAGAAAGTAATACATATGTTAAAGGAATTAAGATTCGCACTTACTTTTGTTTGAAAATCATCCCTTAAAGTATTTGCTATATTGTTGTCAGAGGTATTTTAGGTGCGTCTGAATGTTAAATCAGCTTCTTTGAAATTCAATCCTAGGGTTGATTTCTTCAAAACTGGGAACCGATTATTGGCCTGACACCGTAGGTAAGTGGTATAGTGATTTATTTTACTATAACGCTTTTGACCTTTGGCTCGTCTATACAGTTATAGAAACAGAGAGAGAAAGAGAAGGGGGAGGAGGTTAGTGGGAGCGACAGAAGGGTTAGAGAGAGAGAGAGAGCAAGAGGGAGAGATGTCAGTGCCAGTAGTGTCACTTTACAGAGACATTCTTTATCAGGGGGCCACGACCTTCTGTCAGGATTTTCTGGGCTTTATGCGACGATTCTTTGTGATTGTTCTCTTGCCAAGTTATCACTACGGTAGCCCGCTATACAGATAAGGAATGGGGTAAAGCAATTGGTTTTGGAAATCCGTTTAGATCCCTTGATCTTAGCCAAGTCAATGTAGACTTTTTTCCACGTCATTCTTTAGAATAAATTATAACGCAATCTGCAAAATTATCCTTGCTGTGAAGAATTTAGTTGTTGTTGTTTTTTTTTTTCATTTACAAAAGGAATGCTTAAACTGTTTTTTGGTTTTGGTTTCGTTACACATAATTGCAATGGACGTCGGGGTCGGACGGTATTTAAAATTGCATTGAGAGAGATGGGCATACAGAATTTGACGATGGAAATATACAACGTGCACTTCCGGAGACCATACCCACTGATTCAGTGTTATACGGACTTTGCGACGACTTTCTTATCACGGCTTTGTATGATAACTTTCTTTGCCATGTGTATCACTCTTTTCTGTTGTATGCCTATTCCGTCAGCATGGCCAGACCTCTGATAAAACACACAAAGAGTCTGGAGGCGACATCAATAGTTTTATCTGTAGTTGACCAGGCAGATCTTTGTTCACACCTCTTGCTAATCCTTTGATCCCGTTTTGTTGGCATTCGCCTTCTATTGCCTCCAACCGAATCAAACTTAACACGTTAAATGCTTTCTTCACTCTGAGCATGGCTGCATTTTATGTACTTAATGACGCCCAGCCCTAAAATTTCTAAGATAGAAATATCTTCGAAGACACCGATGCTTGTCTTGTCCATATTCTTTCAGGGAATCCTCTCCCAGCTTTAGACGCATCGTAGCTCGTTGTCATTATTATCATTCTTATCAATCTCGCGGTAAGCGCCACAGTGCAGGAAATCATACTCAAAATACTCAAACCTGAACGTGTGTGATTGCAACACATGCTTAGTGCTAAATTTCAAAATCAATTATTGTCAAGTGATAATATTTCTTGAAAGATACGATTGGCATCTCTGAAATTGGGCAATAGGCAATTATGACTTGCCAAATAAAAATCCTGTCTGGCAACGTGACAGTTTCCGTTTCTGTCGTCTATTTCTATACTCGGTAAAAAGTTTGAAAAAAAGAACATGCACTAAGTGACTGGGCGTCGGCTTCAGGAACAATAAATATTTTTTTCTTACATGATCGTGACAACTGCCGTTTCGGATATAATCTGAAAAAAGCAATGCGCCTGCAGCGGCCGCTCAGACAAAACCTCTCATGATGCAGACAATCTTAATAGTCCAATTTGTTCATGATCAAACATTTTTGTCAGTCAAACGGTTCCATTACGATAAGCCGATAATAATATTAGCATCTCCAAAAGTAAAAAAAATTTAAAGCTTTCTAGAGATAAATGAAATAGCAGTGAACAGTAAGTCGCGAGTTTCCTTTGTTGTATATGCGGCTACAGCGAAAGAAAAGAAAGATAAAGAAAGAGCCAGGGAGGCTCACAAAATTTGATTGCGGTTCATAAATTACACTTAGTAGGTTGAAATTGATTTTGAATGAAAAATGCAAAATAAAAAAGGGAAATATAAGAAAATAACGTCAGTTCTCCTGTTGAAAACATTTAACATTTTTCCCCCATTAGAGTGAAACCAGGTAAAAATTTTAGTTTCTAGCTTAGTTTTTTATACTACAAGGTAAAGGAGTACAAAAGTCTTTTTTCTCGAAACAGGTGCGTTAAATTCGAGACCGAATGGCGGCTTAGCTGAAGGACAAATTAAAATCCCGCTGCCGATACTCTTATGAGAAAACGACAAAAGTCGCGGCACATTACAACAGGGAAGTCCTTATTGGTGTGAGATTTAATCATATATGTCAGCGCGATCCGTGTCATGATATCAGCGGCGGCTGTTTAAGATGCTATTTTGAGGAATAGAACATAAAAGTGATGAGGGACTCAACTAAGCAACAGGAATTGTCTTAATGTGTTTGTGGTTTATGATATTTATGATAGTATGACAAAGAGAGAGAGACTTGGCATAAACTTAAGAAAAAAATAAGTTGCTTTTAACTTTAACTTTTACACCTTTTTAATTACCAAACATATCTGTTGAGAACTTTAATCTTAAACCATGTACCAAGACCAACGTGGAAATCATTTTTAACTGTACGTATTTTAATTAGAGCTCTGTATTACTGTTTCCTTAGTGTGATCATTTTATTACAGATCTAGTCTTGAGCTATTCAAACACTTCTCTCGCCAACATCGTCTTCTTTTTTTTTACCCTACTACCCTTCTCAAAGCGAAAGTTTTAACCCCAGCCACCTGCTTCTTGTCTGCCCATAGATCACTCACTCTATCTCAAGTTGCCTGTCACTTCCCTCTATCTGGAAAATTGCTTCTTTTAGACAAGAAGACGTCTAGCGTTTTTTTATCAGTTTAGTCTCGATGGATTTAATAATATTATAAAGCTAGTCAAGCTAGTCATATTGTAAACTAGTCAGTTTTCTACGCCAAATGAATATTGTTGACCATACATTGCCCCTTTGTTTACTAAGAAATTACTGCATTGTTAAAAAGCTAATTTTCTCTTGATATGCGTGCTAAGTCATTAAATTTCAATTGATACAACGATGTAATCCCATTTCACCCTCATGTTATTTGCTTTTGTTTTTTTAAAAAAGACTAAATGCGGATTAGTATAGAAGGTTGTCAAGATCTCAGAAAACCCAATTTAAGTCGAAAGTATCTTGAATTGTGTCTATTGACACCTAACAAAATATCGTAGAAGCAAGTATCGCAGTATAGTTTTGCTATCACAGTATTCTTTTTTTTTTCTGCTGTACAATCAGTACGCTAGCGATTGCGTTTTTGTCCTCGGCCAAATGCGAGCTGGTTTTTTTCTTAATTTTATTTCTATTCAAATGTGGATACACGTAACACAAATTCAGTAGCACAAGAAGAAGGCAAAGTTTTCCAAAAAAAGCTAAAGTACTGGAGACGGTCATGACATCGACAACATTGATATCAGTAAGGAGCGGACAGCGGGAATAAACAGACAGACATAATAGATATCTGGGCTGTGGACGTGGAAGTCACCGTACGGGAAGAGAAATGAGAAACGGTCTTTCTCAAATCGGAGATTCCACTGAAAATTGATGGTCTGGGCGGAGACATCAGGGTAGTATCCATAACAAATTTACGACATGTCTTCCACCATCACACCTCCAGTCCTTGCCGTTCTCCATTGTCTCCCTTTTTAGGCGCACAGAGTTACTGCCCATCCCCGCAGGCACGGGAGGAAGTTAATTAAGGTTGGATCCTTTTCCTCCGTCTTTGTTACAGAAACCCAGGCCTTTTAGGGACATTGTAGGTTTGATAGCCTTGTTCTGTCAAAATTATTTACAAAAGATCTTTCTTTATAAAAAAAAAATTTGCAGTTGACTCTATGTTTTACCAAAAAAGTAGATACCCGGTTTAAGAGTTGAAATCAAACTTTTTGTGGAATTTCCGATATTTTCTATCGTTTTAACTAAATAGTTGAAAGGATTGCCGCTCTGGGAAAGAAAAACAATTAAGCATATTCAAATAAAAGCGGTTATGTTAAAAGGTTTTTAAAAATTGTTAGAAGACTCTCGAACTTTGACCTATAAACTTAGAGCAAACGTATGCACTTACACCTGACTTTGTTGACTATTGATATTTCAGTCTTTCTTCGTCAATAGTTCAATGAATTGAACGCTAGGGATATTAAGAATGCTTAAAGCTTGACCTCATTAACGTTTCTAAAACTACCCCCTGACAATTACGATATATTTTTTTATCAAAAAGCCTTATTTTATGACTACAAGAAATTTCAGCTGTTATTTGAATTGAAATTGTCCTTTAGGAATGCCTAAGCAATGAAATGGCAATAGGTGTTGAATGTCTAAGATCGGTGGTCTCCTTACCCCAAGTCTTCACAAACAGTATGTCTTGCGACCACGGTGAATGGGTCAGATGTCGCAAATGTCACCTTCAGAGGCGTTGTTGTTTTGAACGAGAAATTTTTCTACGTTTCCTAACGTAACATTTAAAATGAAATTATCAAAACTTTGTCGAAAGATATTAAAATTTTTGTTGATTTAAAATATAGATAAAAGAAGAACAAATAGACCTCTAATTTGTGTTTTCTCAAAAAAAAATTTCTGACCTCCGACAAGTTCACCATATTCGAGACATATAATTTTATCGAATTAACAACGCAAATTTTGTTTATGAATGTTTACGTGTTGAAGGTCGCAATGTATTTAACAAGGGTTATATTTTAATTAGCCAAGCCTATGTTATTGCTTGTTTGAAAACCGTTTCGTGCAAGTTAATCCTGTGACATTGAAGCCGAGCGTCCAAAGGACGGGGACCACGGACTAACAAAACTGTAGCCATGCCGGGATGATCTCCACTTCTCTCTGGAAAGCGATACCGGCACTGTAATTTATTGGCAGGCAGTGGAAACTTGAGAATCATGGATGAGAACAAGACAAAATGGGGAATATGCGAAAACTCGAAATACAGTATGGCGATAGAAGAGGGAAGGAAACGAGAGAAAGAAGTGAGGGAGCTGGTGTTCTTTGAACATTCATGAAAATTCCCAAGTGACTTCCCGACCTCTCTATATCCAGTTGGGCCGCTTGGGAAACAAAAGCACTCACTTTTGTTTTAAAGACATCGGTAGTTTTTTGCGTTTATTGCTAATGGTTTGAGTCAGCCTAAATGATACTTGGGGCAGATAAGGAAGTTATAGTAATATCTACTGAGACGGGGGAATAAGAGAGCCACTATTTTTTTTTATCTGCAACATGAAAAGTAGTAACGGTTTGCAAGATTTTGAACGTCACGAAATACATGTGCTTCCGAGGGTATAGCGCGATAGGGCGTGTTTAATGAAGTGTAGTTGCATTTCAAATAGTACATAGAATATAATTTATGATGAAAAAATGAACAAAGAATGTGTATGGAATCAAATGCATTTCACGTACTTACTCCAACGATCAGATCAAATCATGATGGAGAACATTAGCTAAATTGCTGGCCTGATCCTAGCGGGTATGTTTACAAAGTATACTCTCCCTACGTGACGTGCAATGGTTGGCGGTAGCGAGCTTCAGCTGTCGGAAGTAATAAAAATATTGGTGTTCATGTGATTCCCAAAACCTTAAAGATATCAGTCGTACCTCTCTAGGACGTGAAATGGCAAGAAACCGGAAATTAGAACTACCAAGGGGCATAATAGAAGCAGTCGCACGACACTAACGTCTCTCTCTCTCTCTCTGGGTACACTGCCGGGCCCTTCATCGTGTGTAACAGTTGGTACTACACAATTACAACTTACAAGCTGTCAGTCTTTGTTCATGACTTACTTTTCTTCATTTAAATTGCTTATTAAATGTGACTTCGTGAAGTAAAGAAAAAAACACCCAAAAGACAATTGAACCTGTTTGTAAACATTTTTTAATTGATCTCTAATGAAATGAAGCAAACATGAAGTGTCACAAAAACTGTCCAAAAGTTATCGTTTACTTTCAATATGAGCTATTTTGTTTTAGTATTTTTTTCATTATCATTATCATATCTTTCATGAAAGAACAGCTTCTTTCTGGTAAAGCTCCGTCATTTAAATGTTAATATTTTTATGAATTAAACATTTTGTTTTGTTAACTACCGTTATTGCTGCTTTAAATTACTAGTCTTTACAGTGAGCTGTGGTGTGCTAAAGTTATCTATCTATTTTGTCTCTGTATTTCAAGTTTGTCTTTTTATTTTTTATGTTTCCTATTACTATACTTAGCCGTCGATCTGACTTGTGGTTTTATCTCCGTCAGCTCAATCTTTCTCTCACCTCTCAATGTGCCCTTTTGTTTCTAAATTTTCTCTCTCTCTCTCTCTCTCTCTCTCTCTCTCTCTCTCTCTCTCTCACACACTCTCTCTCTCTCTCTCGATCGGCCTGACTTTTTCGGCTCTCCCAGTGATGCGCATGGTTTGACACGAGCCTGGCCGTGGGTGCACTACTTTTGACACCTGTCCTCAGCTAACTGATTTCGCTTCTTGTACCTTGATTTATTGCCGGAGAACTAGAATATTTTGTTTTATCTAGACAGGTGTCCATTCGCTTTTCTCTAGTGCATTGCACATTATAAGCAATACCTGCTTGTTTATCTATTTATTTCAAACTTGATAAGTTTTCCAATTAAGCATGTGACATGTTTATTCATAGCTTACGTGGTTATTCCGTGCTTCAGGTCATGTCGTTTGGTTTAAAATAATACGCATGCTTTCTTTATATATAATTTTCTTTTCACAAATTTACAAAAGAGCTCAGTCAAGTTTCTTTCAATTCCTGTCGTTTCGGTATACATAAATTTATTTATGTTCTGTCGAAAAGAAAAAAAAACGAGGGAAACGGGATAATGGACCAAAGTGGATATGCCATGCATAATCATTTATTGTGTGTTCAGTTTTATCATAATTATCTAGAATTATTTGCGGCTACAAGTATATCGGCGCTTTGTGCGCTATTCTCTGTCAATTTCTGACTGCCTCTTTCGGCGAAGTCTCCAGACGCCAGTACTGCCTCCAGAACCAAGTTTATCGCGTGCAATCAAAATGTCAGGCCAGTTATCTAGGATTAGCGCCGGGGAATGAGTAGAAGACCAACTTGCCGGGCCTGGCAGAAAGCTCAGAATCCGCCGAATACGGCGAACAGCGTTCTGGGTATGGGGCTCTCTCACTATTTTAACATAGGGCTACAGGTTTTGACATACCATATATCAAAGAGGCTCTCTACATACGTATCTATGATCCTGACGGCATGACTGCATAGGAACATGGGTAGGTAACGTAGGCAGCGGGGTGTCTCGGAACCGGCATCCCGCCGCGGCATGGAGTGATAGCATCAAGTCTGTCGGGGTGCGCAGTTTAATGATTCTTGTAAAAATCGTTTTAAAATGTTAGAGATCCTCAGAGATCGGCGAAAGATTACGGAACTCAAAGGTTGCATTTCAATACAAGACGTAGTCGTTTTGCCTGTGACACCGGTAATTAAATCTAGATATTCAAGATACAGGCCAAACTAAACTCGAAGGTATCAAGGGGTAAATGTTTGTTCCTTTTTCTCAGCGTAAATTTTGCGGAGTATACGGCATTGAATATTTTAATAACGGCAGTAAATCATCAAATAACCTTTTCAAGAAACAGCCTCCTTAAAACTGCTTTTGAATAAATCCGACACGCCCTGATAAGAAACCGTCTAAACAAAACGGGTTTCATTGTGTTTTCTTTCTGTTGGTATATCAAGTATACTTGCAATGCCTATAAACTTGATATCATAAAATTCAGCTTACATTTTATACATAAAATGACACGCAAAGGTACAATGTCATTACTTGGCTGATGATTGAGTTTACAAGAGAAATGTCGTCAAATAAGCTTTTTAGAAGACGGAGAGAGAGGGGGGAGGGAGGACCAAGTAAATAAATTAAAGCTGTGCCTAGGGTATCGGATGTTCAGAAATTGAAAGCTCTTAATGAAGCTTCCGTGCTCTCTTGTTTAAGGTGGAATTAATGTTAGCATAATATCTTACTTCCTTTTATAAGAAAAATTCGATAAGTCAACTGTTTTACGCCTATATATTTCGGTTCAGGTTCATTTCCCTTAGCATTCTTTATTTCATACTTCAAGTAAAAACAAGATATTACAGCACAGCTTACGATCTTACTCAAGTGCGAGAGCCCATACCTTTTTTTTTCGGTCTTCGTCCCATGCCCTAGGAACACAGTCAAACTGGATTGATCACGAAGCGGTTGTCTCTGAACCTAATCATAAAGGTTTTACTCTACTCATGTTTCAAGTATAATGGGTTTCTTCATAATAGTTCCTAGCTACAGTTTACATCCATCCCCTGTCCTGTGAGAACATAATTTGAATTAATGTTCTCGTTTAATCGAAATATGAACAAAGAAAAGTACTTTGTACTTTAAAAAAATGCTTTTTTAGATTGGCAAGAAGTTTCGCTTCTTCTTGTTAGAATGGTTTATCTGGGACTCTCCCACTTAGGGCTGACTTGTTAGTTCTCTTGTAATCTCAATCACAATTACAACTTTGCAATACCTTATCACCAGCACTTAAGTGTGACACATCTTGTGCAGACTGCTGTTTTAATTTATATGTAAATTGGAACTTTTCTTATTTTTAGAGTTAAGTTGCCACACATGCTTAGACCGTTTCTGTTATTTATCAATTAAGAAATTAGACACTTGTGGGTGAACGTCGATAAAGGAGAGCGATTACCAGCGATTTCACTAAAGAAATAAAATAAAAAGAATGGGGTAGGAATGAGGGGATAACTATGGGCAAGAGATATTTGAATAATTGCATGTAATGGAAAGAGAGAGAGAGAGAGGGAGAGTGATTGAAGAGAGAAACAGAGACAGAGCGAATGAAGAGAGAGAGAGATTGAGGTTGAAGACAGAAGTGAAAAACGCTTATTGTACGTGTATTAAGTATTAGAAAAATAACTCATTGATCAATTTAGAAGAAAACACAGTAACATGCTAGGAGAGAAACATTCAGGAAAAGATTTTGTGATAATCTTAGTTTAGTCTATCAGGCCTACATCTTCTTAAATCAACCTATAATCTATAGAGAAATGAAATCTAGCATGAATTTGCATTATATGTAAAGTTGTCCCGTAAAATGCTGAATTAAACAATGGGTGCTATCTATGGGTCAAGAAGGTGCACGTTGAGGGGCAAAGCCTGTTTGTGTGTCTAAAATCTGGCACCCTGATGGAGAAGATGACAGCCTGAGATTCGGTCCCCGGGGTGTAATTTGGGGTTTACCAGCCGTTGCTATAAGGCGTACACGCTACCTTCAAACTTTATCACCACGGTCCCAAACCGGGCCCATTCGCAGTTTCACTTTCACACCGCCGTCGTCAAGCTAATGGGTGCCAAGTCAGTGCCATTAATTCTTTCTCTCATCACCAACACAACCTGGCACGTTTGCCACGCGTTAAAATGGCTTTGAGCTTTCGCCACAGCACAATTCTAGTTATTTGTTGGGTTTGTTTGTTGTTTTTTTCGTACCCCCGACTCGTTTCTCAATAAACTTAAACTTCTTCGACTATATTTGTTTTGATGTTCAAAATTTTTGTATTCTAATTTTTTCAATGAATAGAAGTAAAATTGCCCTCAGGTGTTATGAGAGTTACTCCAGAAAGAGCAGTTACTTCAGTGTCTTTCTATGGGAGTGGCGACTTCTTGGGGTAGTTAGTATGGTTTACCTCCGAGAGATATTTAATCATTCATTATCCTTTATTTTCATCTATTGAAAGCTTTGAATGATATTGTAAGCGGTTAATGAATCAGGCATAAAGACCAAAAACCTCTATAGCTTAATTTCCTGACGTGTTTGATTCATCCTCTTCTGGCTTCCACCTATATCTAAAATACTACGTTTAATGCGCCAGTTGAAGCAACCGGAAACTGGCATTTGGTGTCACTAAACCCTCAGTATCAATTATTTATTCCCAATAGAGCCTAAACTAAAGAGCAGTTTCACCTTTTCAATCACGAGTGTACAGTATGCCACACACGAATACTTCCTACGAAACAGTTCGATAGGGAATATCCAGGTGCCTTTCGGTTCCTCGACTGTTCATGTTGGACTACCGGTGGAGTAGTCTCCAGGTGATGAGTGGGTATATCTGTACACCCCAGGCATGGGTCACTGGGCCATTCAGTTGTCACAGTTGCCTGACCTGTGTTTACCCAATTGATGAGTCTTCATCTTCCTATAGCACCATCGGGTCTAAACTCGCAGAATGTCAATCTCTCTCCCTTTCCACCTTCAAAGGAAGTTAAAGGTGAAAGAATCGGAGTGGCTTTGCAGTGCGAAATAGTCTCGGGGGTGAACATGAAATTGTACGGTTTTGAGGGGGTTTATAGTTTTACATGGCTTCTTTTTTTTTTTTTTTGTTTGCTGTTTTCTCATAGTATTTCCCAATAAGGCTTCCCAGTAAACTAAAACTCGAAAGAAAATAAAAGAAACAAGCAAAACTTTTACAAGCAGTGTAGTTGATGGAGACGTAGAAACCTTCCATAAATTCACCCTTTATTTAACTGCTTTTCTACATAACCATCCATCTATCAATAAATAATCTATTTATCTATCTGTCTGCCAATCTATCAATAATCTATTTATCTATCTGTGTGTATTTTTCACTAACTCTGTCTCTTCTAACTTCAAATCTTTTTATGCACTATGTGTCCTCTAAGTTCTTATACTTTTCTTCCTTCCTATTTCTCCTCATATCTGCTCTTCTCTCTCCTCTTTTTCTCGCTCTTTCTTTCTCTCTGTCTCTCTCTCTGTTTCTCTCTCTCTCTCTCTCTCTCTCTCTCTCTGTGTGTGTGTGTGTGTGTCTCTCTCTTTCTCTTTCTCTCTCTCTGTTCAACTTTTTTTTGTACTTTGCGTTTCACTCTTTGTTCTTTCATCTTCTTTTCCTATATCAAATCTTTGATTCTCGTGTTCACCCTATCGCTATTCCCTAGTGGACGGCTTTTACCAGTGCCAAATGTCAAAGCTGTTGTAGAAGAGAAATGACTAAGGACCAGATTACCTCAAGATGCTTACTGTTCCCGTATACAGTGTAAACAATGAGGCCCAGTAAACGCCTCTCGGCTGGCATCTATCACAGACTTATTTACAGTTGCTACACCTTGAAATAGTTGAGAAACCCTATCCTAGCTAATGATATCCGGTCGATCAATTTAGTTGTATAAAGTATATTGGAAATCTGAGAAATACAGTATAAAATACGCGGTATCTAAAATGTCTCTAAAAAACTTCCTTCAACTTGAGCCCAACGTTATGTATTTTCTAGAAAACCATTTAAAATTTTTTATATGTAATAAAATTTCGAAAACTATATGAAATCACCATAGAATCATGGAACTTTTTATGTTTATTCATTTCGGTTTTAGAGATACCAATTATCAAGGGAAATGTTTTCAAATTATAAGTATTTGGTTACCTGGAACGTTTGTCCATATTTTTGTATGGAAAGTTATACATTGCTAAGCAACGTAATGGTTAATCTCGTCTGTTTTATTAGCTTTTCAAATTAAATTCCACTCATGATAAGAGGCTTTTTTCATTTGAAGTTTCTTCATTTAGCTTTGTTTTGTTTGTCTGTTCTCAATCCTCAATCTTTTTCTTCTCAAGCAAGATCTGGTTGTTTTCCTCTCCTGCGGTTCTAAAATTTGTATTTTAAATCTGTATTACTGCAGCGCTGAGGAAGTATGAAAGGAAATAGTGGAGGGTCACAATGGCACACACAACTTTATTCATCTCAAAATTTTCAACAATATCATAATTTATCTGATTAATGTTAAAGTCTCGTGTTGTTTTTTTTCAGATGACCACCAATTTGTGAGTGATGTTTCAATCTTCTCTCTTTTCCTTTTTTTTTTTCAGATGGCCACGTCAAAATCAGTCAAGAGCTCGGCAACTTAACAAGGTTTAAATCGCAGGCCTTTCTGCTCAGGTGTGATATCACAGGCAATCCCAAGCCGAAGTACGAATGGTTCAAAGATAATGTTCCAGTAGAGACAATGGGCAAGAGGTTCAGCCCGAAGGACATGGGCTGGGGATCGAGGTAAGACTCATAAAAAGAGAAAGTTTGAGACCATTCGAACCAAAAATATTGTTTTAATAAGTGGCGAGAAAATCTCTATTTGAGCACCTATTTTGAAAAAAAAAGCGCATGGGTTATAGAAACAAAATAATTAATGCTATAGATTCCATTATTTAGGTTAAATTTAGCGATATTTGAGTGGAAGACTACACGTAGACTGTGTTAGTTTAACAGACAGAATATAGGCCTTTTTAAATCGTTGTTTTCTCCATTTTTGACAGTGCGAAAGAACAGGACAATAATTACTACCAAAGAAACAGTAGTTAATGGCCATTTTAGTTTGTCACACCTTCCTGAACTCATCGGTCTAGGAACAAAATGTCATGATAATAACAGATGTAATTATTCTCTTTACGTGTTACTCATGTTCTCCTGATATTCGCTTCGTCTGGGCCCTTGTCATTCTTTTTCGTTTAATTTTGAACTTCTATTTTCATTTGTTTAGCCGTCCATCTAAAGGTATGTCTACTATCTTTGTTACCCCTTCCTATCTCTACCATCTTGGCTACCTCTCTCTCTCTCTCTCTCTCTCTCTCTCTCTCTCTTTCTCTCTCTCTCTCTTTCTCTCTCTTTCTCTCTCTCTATCTATCTCTTCTCCCTTTCTCTATCTCTCTCTAACTCTCTCACTGTCTCTGTCTCTCTCTCCCTTTCTCTTTCACTAGTTCTCCCAATCTTTGTTGAGATGAATAAAACGAATATGCATTTTTGAAACTTAGACTTATTAAAAGCCATTTTAAGAAATCTAATTTATCGCTCACATGGTTATTGTCAGCGATTTTTATACCAAATGACACGAAAGCGCCAGTTTTAAAATATGCTGGTATTAACATTTTTTAACAATAAGTTAGAAAAATAAAACGGAAGAAGAAGAAATTCAAGTTTTTGTTTTTCGTTGATGTTCAAAATTTTTTTTAAAAACTCAGTGTTTTTCCAAGAGTTCATGTGGAGTATATAATTTCAATTCTAGGAATCGGTTCTTTCTTCTTATTTTTTTTTTTTTTTTGAGAGAGTCAAAATGATGCCATTTGCAGCAAATGTATTCTTTTTTTAAGATATTCCCAATAATAAGTTGCCTTTCAAAGAGGCGTGGTGCCCCTTCCCCCTCGGTTTATATAGGCTAAGTTGACGTGACAGGAGCTGTAGCATTTATCAATGCCAGCACGGGTTTCCATGTCAGGACCCAATCTCAAATCTAGATTAGACAAGATTTCAAGACGTTTTAAATGTAAATACCCGTCGACATAATTGTATCCCCTATCTCTATGTTTGGTAGCAGATAAAAAAGATGAGATAGGACTGAAATTTTTTAAAATCGGAATAGATCTAGAATGGAGTGTAGGGAGGGTAAAAAATATGAAGGTTTATTAAAGGAGCTTTAGCAAGGGGGAGGGATGGGAGATAAGCATTTTGCTCTTGTTGTTTAAATTATTTGCTTTTTTGTTTTGTTTTGTTTTTTATTTGTTTTCTTTTATGGGGGGTTGCTTTTTTGGGAGTGGGGGAGGGGGAGGCGTCAAGATGCTATGAGTATAAACCCGAGAGGCAGCGCGACAGTTAATCCCTCAACATCCCAATCTCCCATAAGTCCCGTTCTTATAATATCCCCTGTTTATGTAGACGAGCAAGCGAGGAAGCTTAATGTGTCTGAAGCGGAGGCTAAACTTCATCAATTAAGCGCTTTGTGCGAGGACTGCAAGGTGCAGGCAATGCCTGGCAGTCCAGTACATGCTTTCTGTGTCGACTGAATGTACTGCAGCTTTACACGTACAGGCGACACTGGCCACACAAGTCAAAGCATGACTGTACATGTCAAGGCTCTACGTGTATTTGTCAGTGTCAGGCTGTCAGTTGTTTGTACAACCATAAAAATATGTAGGCAAAGATTC
>BMAT01013331.1:148672-170898 GCA_019649035.1 Elysia marginata | reverse complement strand
GGAAGGGGATTATGACCGATGAAATAGAGATGGGGAGTGGGGAGTCCTATGGGAGTGCAAAAAGGTTAGAAAAGGGAGGGAAGGGGATTATGACCGATGAAATAGAGATGGGGTACATAAAATTTCACAAGACTAATAAAAAGAAGTTTTACTGAAAGAGAAAGAGATGCGCGCACTACTAAAGATTGCTCTCTGAGTTAAGAAAGGGAGATGGAAGGAATGGAAAGAGGTGGAAGTAGTCGAAACGATTTAATTGGGTGGGAGAAATGGGGTGAAAGTAGTATGGAGTATAGAGAACAATTACCGGGATTGAGGAATGTGTATACAGTAGTTTACATTGTTTTGTATTTCATCAACTTCTTGAAAGCCTTCTTTATCAAAGATTGAGTACCATTAAACTTGTAGAATTCACATGCACTCGGCAAAATTGTTGTATTGTAAGCATGTGTCTTGTTCATCACTTTAATGATGTCTTAGATGTGAATATCATTCAATAAACATCATCTCATGGCTGTATTCATGCATAATTCAGCTGTGATGTGTTGAGAGAGACAACGAAGCTAGTCTTTAAGATCTTTCATTATACATGTACTTGTACTAAGTGGTAGATCTGGTGAGATTTTAAAAATAATTTTCAGTGAACGAGAGGGGACATTCGGAAAACATGTAATGATCAATAATGTGTACTCCCATTTGGATCTAAAATAACTACGCCTGTGAACGCTCGTCTTTTCCGGGTTTATCAGAAACGTGCTCATGACAGAGATAAAAAAAAAGGTTTTTACAATAAAAGTACCGGGCTTGGTAAAATAATTATTTAGGTGTTTAAACTGACGAATGCCTCTAACACTGGAAAAACAGTTTTCATTTTGTTAAAAAAAAAAGTTTTTATTTTGTTGATTTTCGGAGAGTGTTGGAGAGAGCAACTAAAACCATTCTACTCGTTTCTCTTGTATCCGCTCTTTTAGGCTCAGAGTTTCTAAAACTGTTCCGGCTGACTCTGGTGTCTATACCTGCAAAGCCTCCAATGATTTTGACAGTGCGTCGACCAGTGCTTATGTCTTGATTAGAGACGGTAAGTGTCTCCAGCTGAATAAAAGGTGTTGACCTGAAATCAGGTCTTCTACATTTCCCCTTGTGGTTTTACAAGTAAAAGAATACAAAATACAGTGTTATTGCCAAATAAATGGCCATTATCCCATTTCCATCACCTGATCTTAATTCTAGTATTGTTAGATACCGGTAAACAATCTTTGAATCTGACAAGTTAATTAATAATAAGTTCTAAATAGATATTAGATATTTGCTGTAAATCCCAGCGACTAGGAAGTCAGAGAGGGAGGGGGGTTGGTGTTATAAAGCTTATTGTTGTTAGCACCATCAAAGACATTAATAGATGTATAAAGCAATGTATTGTATGTAAAAAAAAACTTATGCGAGGGGGCTATTAAGTTTGATTGTATGATCTCATTCTACAGAGGAGCCTCCTATCGAGTCTAGTGGTGGGAGAGGTCGCGGAGGTGGGGGTGGCGGCAGCGATAGGGATGATGAAATCGATGCTGAAGATCCCACAGATGTGACAAACACCGGAGAGTAAGTGAACATAAGACAGTTATGTAAATAGGTTTACAGTTATATTACGTTCATTATAGTATGTGGCGTATTTCTTTTCCTTGTTGCTACAAAGTATTAGGTATGCACTTTTCGTGTACTTGCATTGTGCACAGTTAACAAAAGTGAACAAGCTATCATAAAAACATTTTTCTTGATCTTTTTCTGTTCACTGTAAAAATTGCATAGAAATTAAACTAAAAAGGCATCTGAAATATTAACATTTATTTCCTGAAAAGTTGGAACGAACGTCTCTCATGCGGTATTGTTTAAATTTTTTTTTAATGATATACTGAATCGCAAAACATGTATGTCCAGGGGCTTGTGTATATACAGTATTCATAATCAATATTAACTGGCTAAGCATGAAGCAATGACAGAGGACGTGGCAACAAACACAACTAATGTAATGCCCGCACTTTTTTGTTGTGTGCTTGGCATCGAAATTAGTCCCTTTGTCTGAACGTGAATTCACTTTATTTGTCCTTATTAATGAAGGTGAGCTGCCTCATCTTTGATTTTACAGAGGGGAAAACATAACAGCATCTGATGAAATAAATTTTGTCCATATTTGTTGCTTTTCTTCTATAAAATATTTTAATAAAAAGCGGAAGGTTCTTATTTTAATGTTTCAAAAACAAAATGTTTGTGGAAAACGATAGGCTTTCCCAAGATTACCCTCTGTATAACACAATGCATATGCTGAGTGTTTTACAAGTTTGCCTTAAAGCTCAATAAAGAGACAGTATTTATGTTAAATATCTTGTCGAAATTTTAATGAGAATATAAGGATAATAAGCCCATTCGCATAGCAATTGAGTTACCGAAGATAAATCGTTTTCAGTAATGGCCACAAATCACTGTATGTAAGCTTTTGCGTTTTGTTTAAACTCAGAGCCTGTGCCGTTCTAAATGGCTTTACGGTATGTATGCACAGGCGCTTCAACGAGGGCTGTAGCTTTCCTTTCGGCATCGAACCTGTAAATGTAATTCATTGCAGTGGCATAATTATAAAAAGCACTGATTTCACTTATGCCAAAGAGAACGTGAAAGCAGTGAGTGACTCGAATCAGAATAAATATTCTAGTAAAAATTATAAACACGGCTAACAAAACATGCCCGAGGAACTTCTCGTTCCTGGCGTAGCCCAGTACGTATCTTCACCTGTTGGGGCGATGAAACAGAGTTATCTTACCTTCGCCCCTGACGCGCCGGCGTACTCAGAAGCAGTGGGCTAACTTCCTGTAGATTTATAAACCGTGGCAGGTCCAGAGCGGCAGATGTCGACACTCACGATATACAGTTTACTGGGATTTTCTGGGGGCCGGGGGCGCTTAAAGAGCTAAAGAGCAGGTGAACATGGAGAGATTATGGAGAGAAAATTAAAGCATTAACGGAAAAGATATGCAGTGTTTACGGCGTCCTCGTGGCCTGGGGAAGGGCATTGGCCATGTCAACAGCTGATTGAGCGGGCATGTTTTTCACGCCAAGACATTTTGTTGATAGTAGCGATAGACACCACACTTTCTGATATTTAAAGAGGTGTCAAGCACTGGAAACTTTGCGAATTTTTACCGAAAGGTTGTGTATGATTGGAAAATGAATGCGCTGTGAAATTGACCATAAACTCTCTCTCCTCTTTGTATTTGGGGTCTTACCTTGAAGTAAAAGAACGGTCGGGTATTGCGAGTTTTCATGACAGGTGTTAAACTTATTCTTTGGATTCCAAATGTTCAAGTCGGGGGGTACCTTTTCTTCTCGGAGGTGCCAAACTCTAAAATATTTCTTTCCTATGCATAAACGGTGCATGATGAGAACTAGAAAATTTATAACCTGTTTGTTTCCCGAATATAATTATCGTTCCAATGCCTAGTCTTATGTTAGAAAATGGGAGTCTTGAGAAAGGAGTAAGTTGTTGCCCGATATTTTACTATGATGTATTTCTCTTTTTTTATTGAACAAGGTTTACACTGGAGGGTTTGTTCACACCAAGTTTTCTTAATTAAAACTACGAGAACAAAATTTATCCTGACTGATAGGTTCTACGATAATAAAATTTAACTGGTAATACTTCGTACATTTTCAGCTTTGGCGGGAAATACGACAAGGAAATTGTGTGGGAAAACAGAGATAATGATCCCACCACGAAGCCAAAACAGCAGTAAGTACTAAGACTGACTTGCAATTAATGGAAATCAATATGAAAGTGGGACTTCTTCATGTTAGTTTGTCTATTATGACTATAGTGAGATTCTTTTTCACCAGTCTCAAGTTTTAGAAATTGGTTAATGCCTGGTTGTCTTTCTGGTGTAAACTATCCAGTCTTTGATAGTTTCTCTTTTCTTTTCTTTTTTTTTTTNNTGGCTTTGTTTTTGTTATTTAGGTCTTTTCTCTATGACATTTTTCCTCTTCCCTTTTTCCTTTTTATTATTCTCCTGTTCTCGTCTCTCTATTCTCTCATTTTGAGTGAGCAGTACTTACAACAAAAAAATTAGTCGCAATGCCTCTTACATCATTTTATCTTTAAGATTCGGATTGTATCACCGACGTTTAGAAGCTTTTTTGTGGATTTAAGCATCGTTATTGTTTTTCTACGACAATTTAACAACAAGTCATTGAACCAGCAGTGCCTATCGGTGTGTGGCAGTGTAAATCTATTTTAGTCGATTTTCTGTGGATGACACAAGACCTGTACGACTTAACGAAAAGTTCAAATTGTCCACACTCTGCCATGCCTATAGTTCTATACTTTAGGTCGAACAACCGTGAATCTGGCCTACATCTTAATGGCGCAGTATAAAAACTTAATATTTTAAAATGTAAGCCAGGTTAGTCGTGGCTATCTCACTAGCTTTGTCATTCGGTATATTGCGCACTAGGTTTTTAATAGATTCGACATGTCGCACTCTAAATCGGAAGAAACTTACAACCCAAACTATTTCTTGTGCTCATCACAGACCGAAACCAACGCGACCCGATGTAGGTACTCGACCCCGCCCCAGGCCAAGCAGACCGAGGCCCAGGCCTACGGACTCTGAGGGCTTCTGTACCATCTACCGCGGAGTGACTTGTTCTAGCTATGTCAACAACAGCAGCATCTTCCTGGAGAAGGGCCAGACACAGGGTAGCTTGGAACAAACCTTTACAGGTTAGTTACGCCAATTTATAGTGAGTCAAGATACACGATATAAACCATGGCCTCTCCTTTTTTTCATAACTTTTTAAGAGCAAAGATGCCGGATATAAACTGTAGCCTTTCCTTTTTTTCAAGCACGGTGTCGAGTGAATAGCCATTGTATTTTTATAAAGTATTTAAGAGATCTCAAATTTGTCATGCCTAGTGATCTCAATATGTTTATTTCTCAGTTTGAGTTTGATAACATTTTTAACGGAGTATTGGCTTGCGCTGCTAAAGCGTTTCCATACTAAACACTCAAGCTTTTCAAACTCAAAAGATTTTAATCGTTCACCCCTTTATGCACAATTAGCTAATACAAGTCCAAAGTGGTTGATTTTTTAGCTTTTTTAAAAGCACAATGTCATGTAATTGGTCGGCCTTCCAGCATGTCACCTGTTTTAGGAAATTTAAGAATGAAGTTTTGAGAAATTTTAGAATAGATATATCTACACTGTGTTTCCGGATAAGGCCATCAGATTTGCCATGAGAAAACTCCCACTTCCTCCCTCTCCAATTTAATTCTATTACACTTTACATACACTGATATCTTCAGCCGCTTTCGCCATGGTTGACTCGGCCCATATGTCTGGAGAGTGTCAGGTTTACGGCATCCCCATGCTCTGCTACAACGCCTTCCCACTGTGCGACATGACCTCCAAGACACCCAGACCCAGACAGATCTGTAAAGACGAGTGTGAGATGCTGGCAAGTTCCACCTGCGGGACAGAGTACCTCATGGCACAGACTTTAAACAACATAGGTCAGTACTTTTTGGTTTTCCTTTTGTTCTGAACTACAGTAGCGTACTTTGTGAAAGAGGAATACGGTTTTGAAAGATTAGAATAAGTCTTGGTAAATCATGTGCATCTACTTTGTCCAGGTATACCATGCACATCTTCTATATTGTGGTGAATCATGTACCTCTCGTTATGTCCACACCAGGGAAAGCCCTGCCAGTGTGTGCTGACCTGAAGGGGCCGGGCACGCCCGAGGGAGACAACTGTGTTCGTCTGGGCATTCGCGGGAAGCCTAATCTACCCAATGGAGTTGTTCTCAAATCGGAAGTTAGGGAAAAGCCCAAAGATAAAGGTACGTTTTATTTCAAACATTTTAAGTTATATGCATTGTCTGATGCTGTCACAGATGTCGAATCAAGATCTTGTTTATGGTATCTTTTCATGATCTTTTTGTGGAAAGTTAACCGACGAGTCTACTAACATGGAAGTGTTGAAACAAGTAAATAAACAATGTCTGCAATACTTTATGTAACAGAACCAACAAGTTTACTAACATGGAAGTGTTGAAACAAGGAAACCAACAATGTTTTTATAGAAAGGGTACAAGTCTTAATGGGCAAGTAAATTATTGATGTTTGTATTAATCATCAACGCCGTTTAAGTTTCCGACTGTATGATACAAAATAGAATTGGAGAGGAAATCTAAAGCTTGCAGAGTCGAGGTTAAAAATCGGTAATTTTCAACTAAGGGAAAGAACCCCAGGATAACACGCTACAGAAGGCATTGCAAGAAATGTCTGCCGATAAGTCGTTCTCTTTATAGGCACAATTATCGTGGAAGCAGAGACAGGCAAAGAATTGTGAAGATAAGACCCACAAAAAAATAGATGGAGTGTTGGGCTAACTCTAGTACGGAGATAAACCGTGGCACGTGCTTAGTTATGGCGAGAGAAAAAGTAAGTAAGAAAGCAAGAAAAAAGAAAATGGTTCTGATAGACGCGAAGAGAAATGGTTGTAATTTATGAAGTTTATTTTGGTACTGTCTAACTTTTCATTATAATTAAATTAAGATTTCGTTCAGAAGCGTTGTTTTTTTAATGGGATTTTTTTGTCCAGCTTTTGAGCTGTTTGCTTGATCATCATGTTGTTTCCAAGAATTTTGACTAAATCATCCGTTCTAGACCTTAAAAAAAGAATCATTACACTATCATTCTTACAGTGCCTTGTAACATGTGAAGGAAAGTTTTCAGAACCACGAACCGCTGTGCCATCTCATTATTTTCCGAAATTCTCAGCACTGATGGTTGAAATATGTCGTCATCCAAGCCAAAAAAATTTTTGTTTTACTCTGATACATAACGAGGCAATTTATATTGATAGAATTTCTTGTCTGGTCCATAAATTAGCAAAAGGCAGGCGCCCTTGTGGGCAAACGTCAAGCTCAGCAAGCAAGACTAATGATACTGCCTGGACTCCTAGAGTTTTTGGTATCAGCACGATATCTTTGACATTCAAGTTGGAGGTGCCAGTTGAGAGTTTGGTGGCTCCTATCGCAGCTATACTTTCTTCATTTTATGTGGGATTTTTAGAGGGGGAAAGGAACAGAGTAAGACGGCTGGATCCAGCTGTTGCTTTTTAAAAGTATTTGTAAAACCTAGAAGCTGGCATATAAATAAATGTTCTTTCGATTTTCCAAAAGATAAATAGTTAGAAAGAATTAAGAGGCAACCGTTGCTGGTTTTCAAGCTCTTCGCCAAAACGGAAAGGTCGATGCATTGAACTCTTGTCTCCTCACACCTGGTACTTTTCTCTTCGCTTAACAGAATTGCTTCTGTCTTTTTGGGGTTTTTTTTTCGCAAGTTTGTCGCATTTACAAAAGTCCAAAACATGCTACAACCGCTAGTGGATTTTTACATATTGTTTATGGTAAGCCTATTATAATCTTACTGTCAGATCAGGCGATTTCATTTATTCACAAAGCACCCGGTCTAACTGCGTGATGTGTTGTTTTTTGACTGTTTCAAAAAAATAACTAAAATTATTAGCTTAGATAGATAATGTCCGTCATTGAACGTCTTTGTTAAAACCTAGAAGGTTATATTACTGTTTGGTCGATACGCTAAGATTAATTAGTAGCAAAGTTGTCTTTAAATATTCGCCATCTTATTTTCATTCCTTGTTGCATCTCATTTTGATTATTGTTACAGCTGTGGTAAAAAAAAAAAAAGGTAGTCATGTACGTGTGAGACATTGGTGGCATTTCTCTACACCTTTTTGTTTTTCCTGTTTTAGATATTTGCAGCCAGCCGTGTACATCAAGTACAATGGTAATTACGTTTTCAAGATGTGCGAGATCGATTTTTTTCATATTAAAACCCAGTCATACAAGGTCTGTCTGGAGTCTGGTAGTGGCTAAATTAATCCATAATATCCAGCCAGCCATCTCGGCATCAGAGTGGGTGGTCTGGCGGGTTTTCTCTTGCCAGGCGTCTATAGTGAGACAGGGCACCAACGCGGCCTTTTGTGTGTGTCCTCTAGGGGGTTACAGAAAGGGGGTGATAAGCCGCTTCTCTCCGCAAATAGCGGACATTTAGATGGATGATGTTATGTATCAATCGGGAGACAGATAGGAAGGGAGGCTGGAAAAGATGAGTGCTTAAATAAAAAGGATAAAGACGTGATTGAACACATGAATGAATATATGTGTAGACGTGAGGCTGCATCTTAGTTAAAGTCAGTGACTATGGTTGCCGAATTAAGGAAAACAATTTTTATACAGAGAATGTCTTTCATGAATAATTAGTGTGTTGGAGACGTAAAGGAAAGGAGGCTGGAAAAGATAGGCGTGTAAAATGTAGAGGATAAAGAGAGGATTGTACAAAAGGAATGACTATACATGGAAACAGAGACTGCGTCTAGTAAAGGTTAGAGTCTAAGGCTGCTGAATCTCCAATGGTTCTGACCTAAATCTACGTTACACCTTGAGAAACGCCAATCTCTTCCGCATTCCTCCTTGCAGAATGTGCTCCCTTTGTGTGACGCGATCTAAAAAGAACAGCACTTTTATACACAATATTCCGCACCATGAGATAGACTTGGTCAGAATCGTCGAGAAAGTTTTTATATATGGAGAGATATTGTTTGAATGCTTCACATTTAATACAAAAAAGAGAAAGAGAATGCAAGAGAAATAATGGTATGGTAGAGACCCAGAAAGTAAAAAAATATGTGTTCTAGCAATTCATGAAGTTTAAAATAGAAAGAAATTCAAGTGACTCAGTAAGTTCGTAGTTGGTTTTTAACACCGGCACTTTTATAAATACATCTAGTTGTCCTGTTGGGATTAGAATGGTGGAGATCAGACAGGCTGGTGGATTATGTTTATAACACCAACTGGAAGAGCTCCCTTGTTTAAAATATCAAGCAACTCAACAACAATTGTGATTAATCCAAATATGACAACTTATTTCTGTTACATGTTCCATTTGCAAAACCCACGCGAGGTTGTCAACACATTTAATCCCAATCTTGCCGCATTATTGAGCTATTTTTGTTTTGTTTCCCCTTCATTGCTCTGCAATATGCAACCATCATTGTGACTGCCGCAAGGTTTTTTGGCAACAAAAACTAACTGAAGCGAAGAAAAGTTTGAAGCTTTCCACTTTAGAAAGAGAATAACAAAAATATATTATCATTATTGAGCTTTGTGACATCTATTATTAGCCTATAATGATTTGGGGGTGCGGTGAGAATATAAACGAAATAGGAATAGAACCCTCGACAGAACGCATTTATTTCTCAACAACAGAACATTTTTCAGAAATATGATAAAAATTTGCAAAATCTTGGTTTGATTTCATACAATTTTGAACAGGGAAACAGAAAAACCAGAGTGAGGAGGAAGAGGTGGTGGAATGGATAACAGTTAAATTGAGAAGAACAAGCAAAAAAGATATCCTTGCTGTTTATAATGATGTGATGATGATGTTGATGATGATGATGATGATGATGATGATGATGATGATGATGATGATGATGATGATGATGATGATGATGATGATGATGATGATGTTGATGATGATGATAAGTTGGCTTAAAATGTAGAACGCGATAACTCCCTAGCATTTTTCAATATAATTATTTCAAATGAAAAATGTTATAGAATTGAAAATAGAAAATACTGTTGCTGAAACTTAATCGATTAGATTATTTGAAACAACCCCCTTATTAATCTAGTCAAGTTCAGTTTTCTACTTGGTTTAGTTGTTTCTCCACTACTTTGTGTTGTTATAAAGTAAGACACAATTTTGTGTAACTTTTTAGCTGTTAGCTGTTAGCTGCTGTGTGACGCGTCATGTGCTCTTATTTATCATCTCATAAGAAATCCAGCTTCAGTATTAATAAGCAATTAAGTTTGGCATATCTGTTACATTTTCAATTGGTTATATAGTCCGACATTTAGACTCAACAACTCATAAATAAGTTAAACATTCATGTCATCTCATTCCCTATTGCTTGTCGACTAAGGTGGAGGGCTTGCATACAAAATAATCGAAGAACGACTGAGTTAGTGACATTCTTGCACAGCCGGTGTCTTTCACAGCGTTTTTTTTTTCTCTATTATTCAAAGCTTTTGTTCCTATTTTCGTGCTTGAAGGCTTCTCCATCCGCTAATGGCAATTGTTGAATGAAAGGAGGACATGAAGCATAAATGGAACAATTTTTAAGTTATCCTCAAGATCTTCTCTTTTCCAGCTCATATCACAGATTCTTAAATGGCTGTTTAAGTGTCTCAGGGCAAGTTTTGTGTTTTCATATACATGGAATTGGTTATCAATTATTCGGCCTGTCTTTGCCGTGAGGTTTGCATCGAAAGCCGCTCCAGTGCAGTATTTTTGATACATGAATGGTTTCCATCAGAACTTTTGTTATTGCTCGCGATATAGACTTTACTGCTTCGCTGCTTTTCAGATGACGGCAGCTCCAACAAACTCATGTACATCCTCATCCCCGCTCTGACGGTGCCACTGGCGCTGGGGATACTGCTGGCTCTCATCTGCTTCTGTCAGAAATCTCAAAATAATGGCAGGTACGTTTTGTGTTAGCGTCGTTATGTTTTATTGTTGGGCCTGTTATTGCAATCATTCTAACTACTATTGCTGGTGTATGCTTTGATATTTTTGTAAGCTTGAAACTGTTTTTTTTTTTCACCAAATTACATGTAAAGCAAGAGCATGAAAGAAGCTTGTGATAAGTGAATGAGCACATTGTTTATTTCCAGATCGGCCCGCCCTAGTCTCGGCAAACAGAACTCCCAGCCAGTCGAAATGAGTCCTTTAAACCCTAAGGCTGCCGTGCGCGCGCGGGAATTTCCAATGACCAATGTCCGTTTCCTGCAAGAACTTGGAGAGGGAGCTTTCGGGAAAGTGTACAAGGGCGAACTCGTGGGTCTGTACGGGGAGAGCTCAGTAACCAAAGTAGCCGTGAAGACCCTGAAAGAGAACGCGCTTCCTAAGGTTCAGAACGACTTTCGGCGAGAGGTGGGTTTTGTCTGTTAAATGTTCATGCTCAGTCTAATTACATTTTAAAATGCACAGTCAGTTGTGCTTGTATTATTGAGTTGGTTTTTTTTCGCTCCCTAGACCATCTTGGGGATAGTTGCAAGTTTTGTAATTCTCCTTCCTCAGTTCGGTTGAGTTATGTCGATAATTAGCGTTCGGCCAGGTCACGAACGCTTAACGATGTGACAATGCTAGCATCGATGTTTAATATGATTGATATTTCTAAGGAGGTAGAACTTGCTTAGGCGTTCAGATTTTTAGAGGGCAGTTTTATCCGTCAATAATAATATTTTCTCTCAGCTGTATTGTCTCTGTTGTTATTAAATCTTAATTTGGTATATTGAATTAGAAAAGTCCGTTCTTTCTAGTCAGCTTAAGATAAATGTTTGCTTCTTAGCTCTGCCTCCTCCCACCGCCTCTCTCTCTCTCTCTCTCTCTCTCTCTCTCTCTCTCTCTCTCTATCTCTCTCTGTCTTCTCTCTCTCTCTCTCTCTCTCTCTCTCCGTCTTTTCTCTCTCTCTGTCTTTTCTCTATCTCTCTGTCTTCTCTCTCTCTCTCTCTCTCTCCCTCTCTCTCTCTCTCCCTCTCTCTCTCCCTCTCCCCGATCCTTTTTCTCCGTTTTCCTTTATCTTGCTCTTTTTTTCTCTCAATCCCCTTTTTACTTGTTAGTTTAACTGTCTCCTTCGTTCGGTTTAATGTCTTTCTGTCTGTATCTCCCGCACCCTTATGAATTAATGTATCAGAACCGTTTCGCTGTTATGCAAATTTTCTCAATTCTGAAAAATTCACAGTGATCTTAGTTTAAATTATAGTTATCATATTGATTACACATAGGATACAGATGCTTTATGGAAGTTAAAATGTCCTTTTAGTGAAACGAATTACTTTTAACATTGCAAAGTTCGCCAAGTTTTCAGTCGCTTGTGAGGTGTGAATGGCAGATGTCGCGTTTTGCTGGGAAGCTGTTTGGCTGGGTTTTAATAATTTGTTCACAAGAGCAAATGCACATCGACCCGTCCTCCCTCCAGCGTCTTTCTCTTTGTGCCCCCCCCCCCTTTGTTTTTTTCTACCTTTCTTTTGCACAGCAATTAATTTTTTTTATCTGTCTACCTACCTACCTCCCTACTTTTCCACTTGCCTACCTACATATATCTACCTTTCTATCTAATTATTATTTTAGCTTTATCTATGTTTTAATGTTAAATATGTGTGCCCCATACATTTTTTCGATTATTAACGTCTTAACTTCTTCTCTTTTTCCTCCCTCTTGTTGAAACATTGGCGTTAACAGGTGGATGTGATGTCTGAGATGCGACACCCCAACATTGTGTGCCTGCTCGGTGTGGTCATGAAACAGCCACCCATGTGTATGCTGTTTGAGTACATGGCCCAGGGCGACCTACACGAATATCTTCTCACTCATTCACCGCATTCTGACGTGACATCTCCCGAGGACGACAGTGGCGTCGACGGCGGACACATCCTGGAATATGCCGAGATGCTCCACATTGTGACCCAGGTCGCCGCGGGCATGGAGTATCTCGCCGGACACCATTTTGTTCACAGAGACCTGGCGGCTAGAAACATCCTTGTCGGAGACGGGCTGACTGTGAAAGTATCCGACTTTGGGCTGTCCCGGGACATTTACTCCTCAGATTACTACCGCGTCCAAAGCAAGTCCCTGCTGCCTGTGCGGTGGATGCCGCCAGAGGCTATCCTGTATGGTAAGTTTACCACGGACAGTGACGTGTGGGCATTTGGTGTTGTACTGTGGGAGACGTTCAGCTACGGCCTGCAGCCTTACTACGGATTCTCCAATCAGGAAGTCATCGAAATGATTCGTTCTCGGCAGATCCTTGCCTGTCCCGAAGATTGTCCAGCTAGGATCTATGGGCTTATGGTCGAATGCTGGCATGAGATGCCCGCTCGCCGTCCACCCTTCCGAGAGATCCATGCTCGTCTCAGAACGTGGCGGAACGAGCTCAGCGTGAACGTGAACGTGACTGGGGCCACCCCTACGGCCGGGCCGTGGACGGCTCTCTCGGCTAGCAATTCTGGTCACTCGAGCTCAACCCAGCAGAGCGGTCAATCATCGCAGCCGTCCCACCAGAGTAGCACAGGCCCCAGCAACAACACCAACCTGACGGGGCTAACAGGCAGCAGTAACAACTCAGAGCTGCCTCCACCAATGTACAAACCACACCTCTTGCCTTACACTAGCGGCATGGACGGTACTCTGGCTGTGCCTTATAACGGAACATCCGGTGGAGGTGGGATGGGCCCCGGGAGTGCAGCATACACCCTGGCTCAACAGCAACATCAGATGCAGCCGTCCATGGCCCACCCGCCTGGAGGCCTTGGTGGTGGTCAGCAGCAGTTCTACAACGGCCAGCCTGCTAATCTTTACGTGCAGTACCCTGGAGGCCAACCTGCCGTCTTGAATCTTCATTCAGGCCAGGTACAAATCCCGCGAGGAGCAGTACCAAATGGTCCTGGGGGGAACCTCAGTCTCCCCCTACACCAACAGCAGTACCCTGGTATCAGCGCTGAAAACAAGTCCTCTCCAGCAGGCTCTGTGACAAGCTCAAAGTCATCTAGTAGCGCCTCTTCAAGTAACAACAACACAGCCAACAAGCCTTCTGCCCCGTCCGTGCCCACAATGATGAACTCGAACGCCAGTTACCACCAACAGTATCAGCAACAGCCTGTCATGGGTAACGGCTACAAGCAGGTCATGGTTCCAGCGACCTCTGCAACCAACAACATCCCCTCCGTGACTGCGGTGAGTGGCAGCAACGGTCTCAACAGCTTTTGAGACCGCTTGAACTTGTCAAAACACGTCCACCAAATAATAAAGGCCATTTCACAGGGGAAAGGGCTGCGTTGTAAAACAGTTACTTGAGCGGTTTAATGTTCAAATTTTCCGCAGATTGCCATAGTTCTAGTTTCTCTAAAACAGTTCGCATTTTTCGTTTATTTTTGGTTTGTACATTGCGTCGCGCGTTTTGTGTGATATGAACTTTATTTAATGATGATGATGACTTGTCTTGTGAGCTTCTTTTGATAGTTGTTCACCTGGGAAGAGAGAGAGAGAGAGTGTGTGTGTGTGTGTGTTTGATAGGGTGTATTGGAGGGATCATATGATGCAATAATTTTGATTTTGTTGTTTTTGCATTATTTGAATTTCGCAAATTATCTGGCACGCCTTTCTTGAAAACGCGGTCTTTTTGTACTCGTCTTTGTCCCGTGCCTAATATTTCACTAGGATAGAGAATAATTTTTGCGTGCCCGATACCTTATTGTGGAACTGCCTAACAATATTGCTCAAAGTAAAAGCAATGTGCTTCTTCAATCTTCCATTCTTTTTCGGTTGTCCCATTTTTTTGTGTGTGTTTTCATAGCGTAAGCTTCAACTGTCACCGTTCAATCAGAGAGGGCATAATTATGTTACCACACTCTCTCCTAGTCACTCTCATCTTCCTATTTCGTGTAATATTCTTGCCCCTCATGCCTTACAAACAATTAAAATAGCCCTTACACTTTGTAACTGCCGTGGGCATTGCCTTAATCGAAGAATTGCGCTAACTTCACTGTATATTTCCGGCCTTTGGTCTGGGGTGGGCCCACTTTATCCATTTAAAGCAATATAATGCATAATGAAAGAATGGAAATTCTGTTCTGGGTTTTCACGGTGGTCTGGACTCTTCAACATAAGTATTGAAATGCCGTTTCTATTTTCTTTTAGTTTCCATGTTTAAACGCTCTGTAAGTGTATATTATGTGCGATTCCCTTTTTTTCTTGTTAATTGCTTTTGAAATGTATGAGTGATTATAAAGCAGACGTCGTAATATATATTATTTATAAACCTTTTCTTTAAGTTGAAAGGAAACAAGTAAGGGGTGGAGATTAAATCCTCGAGAAGAGCGTGTTTCAATAACAGCACTGTATTACACACGACATGTAGTAAACTCATGCTCGAATACACAGGTAGTCTATACGAATGGCGGCAGAGACACGAGGTAAACAAATACAAAGAGTCACATGTTCATGATTCTAATGAGACACAGACAGGTAAACATTTAGACCAAGACAGACTTACAACGTCCAAGAGGCCCATATCAAAATGTTTATGCAGACAATACTTACACAATCCAAGGCTGTAAAGCAATTTCTTATGTTGTCGAGAATGAGAAAAAGAATGTGTTATCTTTGTTGCGTTTCGAAGAATGGGTGAACGAGAACGGATATTTTGGTTTATATAATGCCAAAATTTGGTGCTATTTTATATTTTTTTTGTTACAATTGATCATACTTTTTATACCTGTAAATCCTTGGGAACAAAACGAACGTTCACTAAGTAGGCTCTACATTCAGAATGCTATTTTGTACGTGGATGTGGCTGCGACTCTTATGACCTTTGACATTTTAATCTTTTATGCAGTTCTGTTTCCTTGCACTACATCACAACCGTGTAAATTGTTTTGCTGGGCTCATTTTGTGGTTTAATCTGAGAAGCTTTTACGCAGATTTTTTATGTGACAATAATAATGTCCATTTCGAGGAGTCATTCATTTGACTTCAATTTTTAATGATTCTGCTAGATAATCTTCCAAAAGCATTATTAGATTTTTACCTTTTGAATATTTCATAAAGAAATTGGGATGCTAATAAGGTGTTTGTGTACTATAGTAAAAAAGGTGAAAGGGCTCTGCCCTTCTTTTATTTCAAACTAGTAAACATCCAGTCTATTGTGTTGATTTAGAATGAATTGGGTTAACCCATGTTTTAAATAACTAAGTAACTCTTTGCATGTAATAATATACACTGGCAAGGAACAACACTTTCACTGCTGAAAAAGTAGCATTGAATCATATATTTGATCACTAATGCCTACAGTTGATTGTTCAAGGATAACAACGTTAGAAGCTTAGTTCGGCTGAAAAATCCCATGAAATTTTAGGCTTTTTACAAATTCAAATGAATAATTAAGTTTTGTAGTTTCGATCGCAAAATAAAAGGGGATAACTGATTTCAAGGATTTACATGTTAAAGCATTGGAATAGGAAAAAAATTAATAAACAAGTAAATATGCTGGGTTATATTGGAAGTTAGTTTTAAGTAGTGTGGTCTTCTTTTTGTGTGTGGATGTAATGTATTATTTATTTCACAAAAGAATGTCAGTATGAGATAGATATAGATTGAGAGAGAGAGAGATAGGAGAGTGTGTGACGGGGGTGGAAGAGGAGAGGCAGTAGGCTGTGCAGATTGTTTGGGATGGGATGTTTGTACATATATATTTTTTAACATCCATAATTTGAAAAGCTTATGTTAAAATATTTTAAATAAATATTTTCTTCATGACGAACTAAAATTAAAATGTACATTTGCTACTTGTTTTGAATAATAGCCCCCCTGTAGTAAAAATTTGAATACTATCAAAACAATATTGCAAAATTGTATTATTTTTTTTTTAGTCTTACATTAGAGTTGAAACTAGAACAATATTTTATCATTTTATTAAAAATTTTAAAATATAAAGGAAACTACAATATCTAGCTTGAGTGTGCTCAAGAAAGCTCAGCTGTCTTACAAATGCGAGAAGTGAATAGGACTAGTTGCCCAGCAATATTAGCTTTTACAGTCTTGGGGACTTCAAACTTTTTGTACATTTTCATGTTGCTTTACTGGGCACTTCATGCAAAACTGAAGTCCAGCGTATGTAGCTTTTGCTTTTGTGTGATCTATTTTACTGCCATAAACCATGTAACACTTGTACCCATTGCTAAAGTTCACTTCATGAATGTTGGTTCAATTTCAAATGAATAATGACTGCGGTTGTTTGTTTTACTCGTGTCCTTATTCATGAAGACAATTTTCAAGAAGCAATGGGGTTTTTTATTGTTTGGACAATCAAGCTAATGTGGCTGATGAGTGGTGGCTGATGAGTGGTGACTGTTTGCAGTGTGAGTTGAATATGAGGCTTAGTTAATGGCACAATATGTTTATTATTCAAAGGTGAAATTTGTTTACCACCTTTGAATGTAAGGATAGCTGTCTGAATCTATCATAGTAAAAAAGGACTGTTGGTTGTTTTTCTTGGTGTATATAGATGTGTTGAGAAGGAAATGTTTTCTTTTAAAATAATATACCTTTTTTCTGTGATTTTCTTTTAATTTAAACCATACTTTATGAGACGTCCTGTTCTGTGTAGTTTCCTCTGCAATGGTATTTTTAAAAATCTATGATTAATTTATTATTTTTTTTTGCTTCCTTAATTGTTAGTGAAAGACAAGGATTATGCGTACATTACAATCTTATTTGTGAATACTTTAAATGTACCTCTTACCCTGACATTTTTTATGATTTTAATGTCTGAAAAAATAGTTTAGAAGTAAAAAAAAATTATAAGCGCTGCAGTTTTCTTTAATTTCTTTATCTTTTTTTTAATACGTCATAGCAATACATTGTACAGCTTCTCTGCCTTTGTATCTAAAAAATAAGGCAACTTGTGTGGAAATAATTTGTGAAAAGACTGCGTGATTTGAGAAGAATGTATGAGTAAGTGTACTTTTTAACATTTATTTCCTTAATAGAAATTTTCATGATGTGTGTAACTAAGATGTGTTTTGAACTTGACTGATTTTTTTAAAGAATCAATCTTATATGCCAAGTCCCAGCATTTTGAACACAAGCTCTGTGCCAATATAGTTTTTAGATTTTTTTAAGTTGGTTTTTTTTTACATTAATTTTTTATGTTACTGTTTGAAAATAAGGTTGCCAAATTCATTAAAGATGTTAGTGTGATATGGATTGAGGAAGAAATGCAAGGCCCAAAGCAATACATCCATCCATTACATTTGGCGAAAAGGCTTTGATTAGCTGTTCATATTTTTTAGTCTTTTCAATTTCCATTTTTCTAGAGATGCATAATGGCCCTAATCTCCTTAGAATAGAACAAATTTCAAAAAGATTTTTTGCTATACACTTTCTTTTTTATCATCATCACGTTTATCATCATCATCATCATCATCATCATCATCATTACTTTATTTATTTATTTATTATTCTCTTTTTATAGGCTGTACGTTTATTAAAGCCATCACTCATTTTTTTTATTTGTTACTAATAAATGAATTTTGTAGCGCAAAGATTTAGGCTAAATAAGAGAACAGTGTAAATGAGCTGAATCCTTTTAGATGAAGTGAAAAACGAGTTAAGGCTTTCATTAAATTCTAAGGCTTTTTACCCAGCAATTAATTTAACCATTAAAAGTGTCAAAGATTTGATTATACAGGCTTTACAAACTGTAATTTTTTTTAGAACTAACACTTATTTGAAATTATAACGCAAAAACTGATGTGTGACGTTTCTAGGGTTAAATATAGTTGAAAAAACAAGTCATTTGAGGCTATATTTTTGGCTCAACTGATTGTCAGCTACTCCCTAATAAATCACTTTATGAATACGCAAAAAAGAGAAATTCAGAATATAGGCCTAAGAAAAGCATCTTGTTTACTGTCATGTCTTGGTTTTAAACTGTTTTTCTTAGGTTTGTTCTTGGGTAAAGTTGCTAAATTGAATTGAGTTTTCGCTTATGTTCTATCATACATTATACATGTATTCATAAACACTTGTATGATGTGTCTTTTGCATAATTGTTGCATACTCGAAACGGCAAGTTTAGTCGTACTTGCCTTTGTACATCTGCTCTTTATCATTATTATTTTGTTAACATGTACAAAATAAAACAATCATGTGAAAATTGAGCAATTTTTTTACGTTTTTCTTTGTTGAAGTAAGGTGCTAGAATTGAAACAGGCCTGAAAATTACTTTGTATGTTTTTGTAAATTTTTAGAGGCTCGTGGAAATGGGGGGAGGGCGAGGAGGGCACAATGTACAAAAAAGCTATAATTGAAAATGTTCAGCTAAATTGAAATATTCATAAGCTGAATATTCAATAGATATAAGAAATATTCTTTCAAAAATAGTTCTTAAGTCAGTTTTTAGATTCTAAAACGAGATCTTGATAAGGACCTGTCCAAATTTTAACATACTATCCGCCATGAAGGTAAATTAAGATGTAGCTTGTTAGAAAACTAGGTCTGCATTATAGAGTCAGTTGCTAGGGAAAAAGAAAATTAGAGGTTTTTCTAAGTTTCTATTAACCATATAAGTGCTGAGCATGAATGACATTTTAATTAGGTTGTAAGCCTATACCAGGGTACCAGACATCAATTCATGGCTACATCAGGAGAAATTATTCTGAATCCTACAAATAGACTCTTCATCCCTCACCCTACCGAAATGTTAAAGTTAAGTGAAGTTTTAGGTCAATGTTTCATAACTTGTGACCAAATGATAGTTTTTCCTATTTTTAATGCTTGATATTACCTTGTGCATGGAGAAATTTTAAATGATTTGGAGAAGCTTTTTCAAATTGAAACACACAGTTAAGTACAACTGCACTGCACCTTAAAACCAAAAGTTCAATATGATAAGAGATCATAGGGATATAATGCAGCTTTCAAAAAAGAGCAAATTTTTTCTTATTATTTCCAATTAAAATGTGCAAGATGACTCTGAACATAACTTTTGCGTAAATTTGATTTCCTTTAACATAAATATTTTTAAATGTCAGGAGAACTTTGGTAGGTTGTCAAGTAAACATTAAGACAGTCACATAAATGAGAGTTAAGTGACTGACCTAGAAAAAACCAGTCACCCCCTTATAAAATTACAGGAACAAGGGAATGAAGATCATGCCATGACAGCTGAATCTTGTTTGAATTGGGCATAGGGCATTGCAGCAGTTCCTAGTTACTGTTTATTCATGACAAGAGCAAAACTATGTTTGTCAATATGTGTTGTTATATCTATAATAATGTTAAAGCAGCACCAATCTAGGGTAAAGTACATAAAAATATCTTTTTTTCTCTGGTCTTGCTTGAAACACTTGGTATACATATAAAAGGTTCTAAAGATAAAAGTTTGTAATTATTGCACATTGCAGTGTATATTTTTTTCAATCTGTGGATGTAAGGTCAATTTTCATATTCTCCTCCTGGTACAACAGTTCCTTAATTTCTCAATAAATTGTGTCATCGTAGTACCAGTTTAGAAAACTCAGAAATCCAAGATGATAGCTTGCCGATTATCAGGCAAATACTACAAACGTGCGCAATTCGTGGAAAATAAATCGGTGTTATCATTTCTTCATGGCGGAGGGGAACAAGACAACAATATGCTTGCCACCTCCAAAAGTGGATGCTTTTTTGTTCTCAACGCGGTAAGGATCCCCCTTTCAGTAAATCCAACGGACCTGTTAGCCTTTCTGCAGAGTCTATATGATCAGTGCTTAAAGTTAAACTTCGCTAGATCTGCTGTCTCTAGCTTAAGCATCATTTCGTCGCATTCCTACGCGCACACTGTTGGGCACCACCCTATAATCAGACGATTTATGAAGGGCGTGTTTAATTTGCGCCTACAACTGCCGTCACCACCCTCGGTTTGGAACCCAGAAACTGTGTTAAGATTTTTTAAAATCATGGGCACCTGCTGCTACTTTGTCTCTAAAACAATTGAGTATGAAATTGCTCATGTTAATGCTTCTTGCCACCGGCCATCGGGGCCAAGCTATAATGGCTTGCTGTGTTAAAAACATGACTGTGAAACATAGCCGTATCTGTTTTAAAATATCACAACTTTTAAAAACTAGCAAACCCTGAAATCAAGTCCATAACCTGGTTCTGTGCGCATACCCAGTGGATAGGCGTCCCTGTCCAAGGAATATTTAAAACGAACCAAACCCTCACGGCAATCCGACCAGTTTTACGTACAATGCAATCAACCCTACAAGGGTGTATCTAGAGACGCTATTACATGTATACGTCGATGGCCCAAACAGGTGCTACAGCTATCTGGCATCGATACGCAGCGCTACAAACCACACTCTACAAGAGCAGCATCAACGAGCCTCGCTCATTTGCGCCAAGTACCCATAGACACTATTCTGAAGTCAGCAGGGTGGAAATCTACTTGCACCTTCGCCCGATATTACAAACGCCCATTGCTGTCAGGGGCCGAAAGCAAGTTTTCTGGAGCTGTGCAGAACGCTGCTTCAGCTCAGTAATCATGGACTATTCTTCGCTATAAAGCTACAGAACTTCCAACTTTTGATCCATGTGACAGTCACGACCTTTAAAAATCTCGTTTGGGCCATTCTATTCCGGAGTGGGGGAGATAGAGTTCTATAATCAAACGAACTTACCGGTGATGTTTGATTGGAACTCTGTCGACTCCATGAAGGAATGGATGGGACAAACGCCCTCCCTTCGTTTCTAAATTGTTCGCACCATTGTGCATCATTATTTGTGGTACCCTCCTCACGTTTGTCCCATTACTTAAGTCGTGCCTGTCACTGATCCCACGTTAAAGCCTGAAGCCTCGTGACATCTCTCGTTTGTCCCATCCATTCCTTCATGGAGTCGACAGAGTTCCAATCAAACATCACCGGTAAGTTCGTTTGATTATAGAATTTCATTGACAGCATTGACAATTTTAGAAAATGTCATTACAAACATCAAAAACAAAAGTTCTAAACAAACTCCATACGATTTAAGTATTGGTGTTTCATCACCCTCATATATCTTTAAGACACGTAAGATTTAAAACTAAAATAGAGTAGTCTTTCACAGCTTTAGAAGATGGCTGCCCTAAAACGAATTCTTTAACTGCTTGAAGAAAAAAAAATCACCTTTTGAAGGTCCAAAACACCTAAATATCTTTCTATCCCATTGCAGGCTTCCGATCTGACTTACTTGACTTAGGGCCTTTCGCATCTCAGTGCTCCGACTAGGACGCCTCGGCTGCTTCTCGAATCCTCGCTGTAAGCTTGGTCCACTCGTCTCTCTGCTGTGCTATAGATCTTAGGTGCTCTAGGTCGTGGTTGCTTTTCAGTTGCAAGTTGCTGTTTATGATTCGGGAAAGGTCTCGATTGAGGACGACAGAGAGTGTTGTTAGTGGACGTCCTTTGAATTTGCTGCCTTCCGTCACGAAATATCCGCTCATTGCTTGATTTGCGGGAATTTCGCGGTCTCGTCTCAATATATGACCGAAAAGGCGCCAACGATTTTCAAGAA
>BMAT01013331.1:104289-123310 GCA_019649035.1 Elysia marginata | reverse complement strand
ACGTAGCCAAACGAAAAAGTTACCAAATCACACGGCCGCACAATCGGAGTGCTGTGTAAGAACACCATAAATCCACGGTTGAAAAGCAAAAAAGGCTGTGTCGATTTCGATACGGCTAGGTTAAGAAAATTCATTTCACTTACCGAGACGAAAGTTGGGCAAATCTCTTTCGGTCATAGTCACTCTAAATTCTCACTAAAACACGTGGTTTTACCGGAGCATGGCAGGTACAATAAAACAGAAACGCTGTCTTTACCAAACGTGGGTGACCAGTGAGAAAAAAGGTGTGTATAATATAGAGAATGCCCCAAGCTAAACACACCTATACAAAGCTAGCTCGTCTTGAGTAACAACGGTATAGACCTAATTAACATGAAATGGTCCATTATGGGGCAGTTTTATTTTTCGGCCATTAAATGTATGCATCATTGTATAAGACGTCAACTTTTGATAAGATGCGTCCATAGCACTGGTGATAATGAGTTTAAGGAAGGGTTGAGGAGGAGGGTAGTCGAAGTGCTGTCAAAGATAGAAGAGTATATCATGTAGTAAAAACGGTGGTCCTGTAGTTTACGCACGGGCCATTAATTTGCTTTAAATATCAGTCACTAATAGTTTGCCCTGAGGTGCTACCGCAATATAGAACTGGTCATCGTTTCATTTCGGACATGTTACCTGTTAGCAGTTATAAAAGTCTAGGCCGAGTATTTGAGTAGGTACCACGAGAGTCAGTGAAGAATGTTAAACCTTTAAAGTATTTTTACTCGCTTTATTTATTATAATTATTTTAAGATGGAAGGATTTTATTATTTTTGTTTGTTTCGTAAGTGTGTAATGTTTTTGTCTATCTCCATTGATATATAATATGTTAATTTGTGTAACCTCGAAGACACCAAACGTTATAAACAAATCAAGTTACGGGAGCATTGCCGTCATGTTTGAAATTATTTGTTCTATTGGCGACAGCAAGACCGCACTACTCCTAGTGAGCGTTTAGCTTAGGCTGTTTCCCGACTGACTTTCCCTATTATCCCATCTTGTCTAATGAGCGTTCAAGACTATCTTCACACTCCGTTTTCCCTCTCACCCCATCTGTCTAATGAACGTTCAAGGCTGTTTCCCCACTGACTTTCCCTACTATCCCATCTTGTATAATGAATGTTCAAGGATACCTCCACACTCCGTTTTCCCTCTCATCCCATCTGCCAAATGAGCGTGCAAGGCTGTCTCCACACTCCGTTTTCCCTCTCATCCCATATGTCTAATGAAAGTTCAAGGCTGTTTCCCCACTGACTTTCCCTACTATCCCATCTTGTCTAATGAATGTTCAAGGCTACCTCCACACTCCGTTTTCCCTCTCATCCCATCTGCCAAATGAGCGTGAAAGGCTGTCTCCACACTCCGTTTTCCCTCTCATCCCATATGTCTAATGTTCAAGGTTGCTTTCACACTCTCCTTTCCTTATCTCATAAATTATGTCAGATGACTGCTTTCCCGCTCCTTTCACCCTCCCATCTGTAAAACGAGCGTTCAAGGCTACCTCAAACTCCCCTTTCCCTGTCATGCTATCTGTCTAATGCTCCCTTTCTCCTTTCAGATGCTCTCATCCCATCAGCTGCTTTTTTCGAGTTGTTCATAATCTCACAAGTGACAGCAAGCATTTCTTTTCTGCTTTAAACTATTTTTGTTTCTTGTCTTAACACCTCCCAATATTAAATTTAAAAATGTAATGTGGATAGGGTGGTTATTGCGACAAAAAACAATAAAGTCCCATTTATTATGATACATAATTATGTAATGTTGTGTACTGAATCTCCTGATCATATCCCTTTACCTAACAATGGCTTGCTCAATGATAAACCATGGTAAGGCTAGAGTGAGGCTGGTTGCTAGTGCAGGCAGAGTTATCATCATTTTAATCTCCGAAAGTTTTACTCTGACCTTACACTCAATCCTTACTGATAATGATATCAAGGATGCTCCTATAGATTCGACATTTTTAACTTGGCCGGTCAAGATTGCACACCTTTGAGGCTCCCTTATCGGCTGTACAAAATCAGCAAATCCCATCAAGGTTGAACTTTAACTCTCTGGACAGTTCATTTCCAAGGTCAATTATAAAATGGGCGGTGCACAATGTGCTCTGAGTCTGGCACACGCGCGACTACCATGGGAAAAGCGTGTCTCTTTACTAAAAGAGGGCACACGAACAAGTAGTTGGAAAGATGGATAAGAGTTTCGATTATTTAAAAAAGCGAGAGAGGGGGGATGAAGAGAGAGAGAGAGAGAGAGAGAGAGAGAGAGAGAGAGAGAGAGATTGATTGAAGGGTATTTTTACAAGCCCAATCCACTTCAAAGGTGCTCTCAGGGCTTGGGTCCCAATGACAATTTACGGGCTGTCACCCAGAGACTAGCGGGGATACCATGACTTAGCCTCAGCCGGTCACATTATACTGACACCGACCCAACGAGTAGAGAGAGAGAGAGAGAAGCAGCGAGATTTAAAATCTTTAGAATAAATAATAAATTTTTACACCTTCAAATTCTTCTACATATTTATGTTTTCTCTTTAAACCAAACAAAAATTTCGGACAGTCTTTCTTTAAAAAACAAAAAAAGAACATGCTTTGTTTTGCCATTCCAAAATAAGCTATGAGATACTGGACTGGGAGCTACATGTATAAAAAATGAACATTGTTGGTTTTTCTCATAAGCTAGATCTATGCCAAGAAAATTTAGATTGGCAAAGATCCTGTACATTTAAAAGGAATATATGTCAATGATGGTACAAAATAGATAAACTTATGATGTGACATGAATATTCCTAATTAATTGTGTTCCCTTGCAGCTTATTGACATAAAATACGGTAAATACTACACAGATACTGTTGCTTACATCCCCTCAAATCAAGGAGTATGATTGCAAACCATAATTAATGTTAAAATAGTTCTTAACTTTGTTGAAAAAATGAAATTGTCAGCTTGATCACATGATTATGATTAGCATTTTTATCTTTTACTAATTCCACTTCAAAGTACTTAGCATATATTGGTTCCTGAAAAGTCATAAAAGGATTTGACAAAAGGTTTTCATTCATAATTCTGTCATTTGAGATAATGAACAAATCATTTTAAAGGGTTGGTTATAAAAAAGACAGCTTTTAAAAGGCTATTACTCTGTATCATGTGTGGGCATAGTATCAGGTTACACCATTGCGTATTGCTGTCAATTGTATCTAAAAAGACCTTGCTGAACAGATTCCTAATTTATGAGGCAGGGCAAAATTTTGAAAGGAAACAAACAACAATTTTGCTTAGTCTACATGCAACTGGCTAATCTGACATGTTTTTTTTTTCTTTCAGACATTTCAGAAGAAATATCAAAAATGTATTGGAGAGCTTAGACTACATGTACTGCATAGCTTGCTACATCTTTACAGCATTGAGATAGCCACACACGATATAACTTGGGCAACATTTTATTGCCAATGCTACCTCACTCTTATAAAAGAGTCACTTTCAATCACAAAAAGAAGGAATAAAGCAAAGTGTGACATTAGCAAGGTAATTCAGGCAGGAATTGTCAATTTGTTTTCAGCTGTAGCCCATTAACGGGGAGGAAGCCTCAAGAAGTACTAATAATTTTCTGATTTGATAAAAAGTGTCAATTCCAGAGCTTTAGGAGATTCTTCATAATAACTGCACAAAAACACTGACATTCACTTTCACTCTGTTTGGGGCTCAAAATATGCATTTTGTAAATAATTTTGCATGATTTTGTAAGCGGTAGACATAATAAAAATTGCAACATTAATAATAATTAATTACTTTTATAATGCCCCTTTCTATTTTAAGAAACTGCTCATGTGCATTACATAGATAAAGTCAATATTTTATGAGAAATAAAACTCTTTTAAAGGTCTTGAATCAAAGATACAGAGTCTACATACTATTTGCTCCTGTGTCTTTCAGCAAAAAATATTTGAATGACATGAGGGTTACAGGTAGATACATGCAGATTTAGCTTGATTTAATTGTAATTGTTGTTAAAATGTCATGAGACATGTTTTGTGGGTCAATCTCTTCGAATTTTCGTCCTAACACTCTCAGTTTGAAATTGTAAATACATGTATTGAGGTACAAAAATAAATACTTACATTTAAAAAATAATTATCAATATATTTATCAAAATATCACACCTGTAGTCAAGTGATTCAACAAAAAATTTTATTATAATTTATAATAATTCCATAAAATATTGATAGTTTCATGAATGAGTTGACATTTAAAAGCTTTGAATATTGTCTTTATAAAAGCAGCAGCGCTTTTGAGGGTTAAAAAATTGCAAGATCTGACCCATTAGCCCTGGATCTGAGACATTTTATCAAGGCGATTCAAATGATTGCAAAATTCACCAGTTAAATAAAGACTCTGCATCTATGGTCAAGAAAAAAGGCAGATCTGAAGCATAGGTCGCTGTTGAAACCAATAAAAATGCAAACAAATTGTGTGTTCTATCTATTTGGATGCAGTGTTTAGTAATAATAGTATCTATTTTAAAATGAGATCTGAACTCATCTGCCCATTTGATGCTCAAAGCACAAGGCCACTTCAGATTCACCTAGATAACTACAATGTGAGTGAATCATGTGAAAGTGAAATGCGGATCAATTAGTGTTTGTGCTGGTTTGACTCTTCAATAAATTTTCACACTGAAACTCATAGCATAGGTGTCCTGGTATGGATGCAAGTGGGTGGCAGTTATACCCAGTGAGTATAAAAATGGATAGGAAGGATTGAATGTAAAAATCAAGATTATATAAACATTGGCCCAAGTTGTATGCTTTTGATGCATGTCTGTGGTTATGTATAACTTTGAATTTTCTTATCTCTGCAAGTTGTCTGACCTATTTAAGTTTCTTTGTTTCTTGAGTACAGATATTCACATAGTCTAACTTCTGAGGAATACCTAAATCTGGATTTGCTGCACAGACCAATCCTTTCTTACTCCAATTTAAAGTTTCTATTGATGAAAAAGTCTCAAAAGGCTTAGTTTGCAAATGCCACATTATTTAAAGTTACTTCTAAGATAGGTATTTGTCTACAGACTCTTGCATCTCACTCTAAAAAAGAATCCAAAATTTTACAGCCAATGTTTTTAAAAAAAGTTCAATTGTAGAATAGTCATAACATCTTGCTATAGACACAGCTTTTAGCTATAAACTTTTTTGCAGTAATAAAAAGTTTAGCAATTAAGTCATGGTCTTTGAAATTTTCATAAAAATTACAAAATAGCTTTGGAAAGTAAGAAATTCTTCTTATTATTAGAAATAATTGCTTGTCTGATTGATTTTTTAACGTCTCAGTCAACTTTGAGGTTGTATGAGAGACAGCGCTGGGGACAATTGAAATTGTGCTGCTACAATGTGATGTAAGGAGCGCTTGCATGCACCAAATCTAGTCACATTATCCTGAAACCGGGCCGACCAGACTTAACACTAAATCCATAATGCCAGACACTAGGCGGATCAGCTGCTAGTACCAATTTTAATGTCCTTGGTTCGACTCGGTTGGGGATCAGACCACGCACCTCCCGATCTCTGGGCAAGTGTCTTACCGCTAGGCCACAGAACAGTATATTAGAAATCAAGGGTCCCGCGCAGTGAGATGCATTTCCCTCTTTTCAACTAATAAAAAAAAACATTCCAAATGAAATGAAGGGTAATGAGAAGTAATTTATAACTCAACTAAATAGTGCCCCCCCCCCCGTGCGGAAATCCTACCGATCTAGGCCTATTTAGTCTAGATCTATTATTGCGGCGCTGCTTGTTCAAAACACCAGCTTGGGGTATGGTAAATTAAGCTAAATTTACTATCCACATTCAGCTTGCTATTGACAGACAGGTTATAAAATTTCTTTTGCTAGTTAAGAAAATTCAAGCTAAGGTGGTCAAATCAAATACTCTGTCTTGTTCACTATAAAGCTGTCCAAAATGTTTGGTCAGCGCTTTCATAGGTCACCCACATTATCCATATTTGGCAAAGGTCTTTCAAATGATTTGTCTTGAAATCTGAAACGGGCATTTTTCCAGTTGTGTCCAATTAGTATTTTAAGATTTCTTCATAAATCTACGTTAAAAATGACACTACCGTTTACTGACACATCAAAGGTTTTACTGCACTGAATTGATACAAATATGGCATTTATGCATTATGCATTCTATTAAAATATAATTGCAACCTATCCTATGTAAACAGGCATAGTTTCAAGATTTTTGATTAGTTTGGTATTATAAGACGCACATTTTTAGATTTGTTTTAATTAATTTACTGCCTAGTGGCTAGCATGTTGATCTGAAAGCTTAGTGAAGTTAGTCCAATATTGAACGATTTAAGATGAAGACTAAGAGAGAGAAAGAATAGATATCCGTGTAGATGATTGGATCTTGAAAAATATGGTATAATTTAGGCTAATAGGCCTGAAAGCTATCTCAACTTTGGGTTTTAAGTCAAACACAACAGTGGGGGAGGGGGAAGAGATTAATTAATTACTTACTCAATCAAAAATTGGTCTTCTTTAAAACGGATAGGTTTTATGGACAGTAAAAATTCAAGCCTATTTGCTTGGTCTTTAATCTTTGGCTATAGTATTACACTGCCTTAAGAGTACAAAAATATGAACCGGTACTGTTTTAAAACATTTGTTGTCAACAAGTGCTGCTGTGATTATGTTGTGATTACAGACCACCCTGCTAATTTACAACAAATCCTACAGGCCTAACAGTCAGTGAGGGGAAGGGGCTGACGGTGTGGATAGAGGGGAGACATTTTTAGCATGTGTATTTATGACAAAAATTCTGGCATGTATAGGGTAGCTGTGGGTAGGATGGATTTTTGGTAGGCTGTGGTTTAAACAAGATTTTGACAGCTTTTATAAGTGACTGACGTTTAATAACCTCATCCAGAATAGGTGAGGGGGTGTTGGCCACATAAGCCTGCCTGTGATTATTTCAACTGTGACGTGTTAGCCACCAGTTATGATTGTAACCAGATCCAGCCTCCTGTCAATCATATTATGAAAGTTCTTTTCTATCTACCCAAACTGAAATGACAAAATTTTCCAATGATGCTAGCATGCTCTGAAGAGAGGCAAAGGGGAACAGGGGTGGAGAGTTAAAGGGGCAGCATTTGTGATTGAGTGCGTTCTGATCAACATGTTTTTAGAACTAGTAGAAGGTGCTAGTGACTCATTACATTTTTCAGAGCTTTGTTTAAATTACAAGCAAGATTCGGGATGATCTGCAAATTATAATTGGGAAGGGCAGACAGATCGCCCATCCAAGATCAATGAAGATGATGACCACTGACTGAGCGAGTGTTACCTGTACTGTAGTGTATATCATATAGGCATACAGTAACACTCTCGCGGGGAGGGGAAGGCGAGGAAGGGGGTTTGCAATGGAGTTACGAAAGAAAAGCATGTAGTATACTGTAAGTGTAAGTGTGGTCACAAACACAAACTTTGAAGTTTGATCGGATAAGTCTTGAACAACTGCATCAATATCAGCTGTACTTTTAACTTTAACAGCTTCATTCTAAATCCCACTCGCTAACAAAAAAAATGAAAAAAGCAATGTTGGTAAATTTCAATTGACCTGGCAAAGTCTCTAGGGACCACAGCTGCGTTGTTCACATTATAAGTGCCTAATTCAAAACTATAGAGGAATTACAATTTATTGAGGAATTGAGACTGAGAGGAGCAGCGTGGCCGAGTGGTTAGCCCATCGAACTCAAGATCTGGAGGTTGCAGGTTCGATTCCTGTCCATGCCATGTTGCAATTGCCTTGGGAAAGCAATTTACCCAAACTTTCCCAAGTCCATCCACCTGTAAAATGGGAAGACACTACCCAGCTATAGGCTTCAAATTTACTGGTCTGCTGGGGCAGTAGTGGCACTGCTTTATGGCAACACAGTTACGCTGAGTAATGAAGACAAATTTCCCGAAAGGGGTAAAACATAGTCACGATAGTGTGTACATAAAAATTTTTTTAAAAGTTTTAGACTCAGATCACCCCAGAGCGAAAGACTGTAACACCTCGTCAACACCCAGCTTTTCGCATATTAACAGTGCCAGCCTGAATCCAGTGCAAAAAATGAAAGGAGGGTTTCACTTTAAAGTTTAAAGTCAAATCAAATTGATTCTGAAACGAACTGTGCCAAATATGGATGTTGTGTGTGAACTCTGAAATAAAAGTTACGAAAAAAAAAGACGAACAAACATTTAGGACCCCACATTGCACAATTGCTACAACAGCAGTAAAATACAAACAAAATATAGATCGAGATCTAGAAGTAGAATCTAGATCCAGGCTGCAGATTTTTTTTACCCTTTTTCTAGTCTATATAAATCTATATAGATCTATTAGAATCTAGATCTAGTTTACACTCAGCACTAAGAAAGAACACTTAAATTTGAGAAGATAAGGCTAGATCTAGATCAACATTTTTATCCAAATTTAGAGTCTAGAATATAATAGATCTAGCTAGATCTAGGTCTAGTAATCATGCAAGTAAATTTGACTCTAAAGAAGGTTCTCAACCTTAGATCGCTACAGATCTGATCTAGATTCTAGAAATAGAGTCTAGATCTAGAGATTCTAGATCCAGAGTTTTCGGCCTTGGACTTACCCTTGAAGGTGTTCTCAGCAAAGCGGTTGAAATGATGGAATGAATACAAGCTTAGAGAAATAGGTGAAATAAAAGATGTAACCCAGCCGGCGGTAGCAAGTTCAAACAATGCCGGTAACTTGATTGTGCTGTGAACCAAATCACTATGGTACACTGACACTCACCTTGCATCCGTGGTCACACCGGGCTTAGCTACGGAAGAATGGTCTAGGACATTATGATTATCACTAACGGTATCTAGACTTTATTGAGATACGATATCATTCAATAAACCTAGGATTTAACTTATCAGCTAATTAGAGAGCATAGCTGAAGTTATATTTAGGAATTAGAACTTTTACTTATTAATTGTATTTAGTGATTTCTCCTAAATCAAGTAATGAATATTCAAGATCCAAAACGAACTAGATGGCCGATAAAAGTAGTATCGTCCGCTCAAATCTGTTTCGATCGATTTAATAATTGAGAACACGCCACAGCGTGAGTGCAGTAGGCCCCACTGTATGCTTTGCTTTGACGCAGACAAGGCCAAAAATTGACCGAACTCTTCGCATGGCTCAAGGCAAGAGGAAAGATTTTAAAAAAGAAGAAAGCCTAGATCTAGTTCTGATTAATTGTTTTACTATCATAAAGTTTCATAATAGATAGAAGGGTTTAGAAAGAGGAGAGGAAGAAAAAGAGAGGACGTAGCCTATTCATTGCTTTCTCATCTTTTGTTTTGTTGGTTATTCCTTCATTACAGTTATTCTGACCGTTTTGTTTGCCTCCCTGGGTTTTAATCGAAATGATTGTTCGTTGTAGAGACTTTTGCTTTTGTCCCAAAATGTTACAGCTTTCTTGCAGCCTGGTCTACTGTTTCTTGTAGAAACAACAAACGGATGCAGCCACTGCGCAAACACTTAAATTGATATGAAATTAGCAGTGGGTTGGCTGAAAATTGCAGAAATTTTGCTTGCTTTTGGTGTGATTTGAATCTGTGACTTCAACACCCATCGCCTTTACAGTTCCACTCACTGGAACACATCTTAGAGATCCTGGCCTACCATGTTGCCAGTAGCAGTACGTTTCTTTTATGAAACTAGCTAAATAGCCTGCTTTTTTCTGTATTTCTTCCCTCCTATGTCGCCTCGCATCACCTCTCATTATCTCCTCTTTTTTCGCTCTCTGTCTATTTCAATTCAAAGCGCTCTTTTCCTTTCTCTCCCGCACACATCGCTCTGTTAGTGAAAAATATCAAACAATATCTTTCGATACAGAACTATGTTTAGGTCATTTTCCTTATCTCTTTTCCGTCTTTTAATTTAAAATTTGTTCCCCTTAGAACTTATAAGTACTTTCCATTTTCTTTGTGTCTCTCTGTCTCTCTGTCTGTCTGTCTGTCTGTCTCTCTCTCTCTCTCTCTCTCTCTCTCTCTCTATCTATCTATCTATCTATCTATCTCTCTCTCTGTCTGTCTGTCTCTCTCTCTGTCTGTCTCTCTTTTTCTCTATCTTTCCAATGATCTATCTATCTGTCTGCGTGTATCCTCTCTTATAACTTTTATTCTAGATTCTTTCTTCAATGTACTATTCTCTCTTTATATAATGTGAGATATCACATCCTAATTTTGCCCCTCTTTGCTTCCTTCGCCTTCCTGCTCCTTATATCCTTTTTACCTGTCTGTTCTTAACTAATGTGTATTCTCTCCATCACTGCAATCAGTACCGCCATAGTTTTGGCTCAACACCCACTTTCTTGCTTTTCGTGTCTTCCAACCAATATTATATAGCCAGATGCAGATTCCAGACCCACTTCCCCCCATTTTTCCTTCTTCACCTAAATCCAGATTAAGAATCTAGATCTTGTGGAGCCCTGAATACTATTAATAGTAAGGACTTTCGTTCTCCTTTCTATTTTTTTTTTACCTCAATCTAGATATATAGAATTTAGATTTTTGTGGAGCCATAAACGAATCAACGACCAAATTAATGTCACGGGTTTTTTTTTAAGAAACATAATATCTGTATTTCATAAGTAACTCTCAATAGGTATAACTATTCATTTGAGATTTCGACGCTCAAAACAAACGAAATTTTTTTGCGAAAATTATTTTCCTTAGCTTGCAATGGTTCTGACCTAAATCTACGTCACAACTTAGGAAACACTATCTCTACCACATTCCTTCTTGCAGATTGCACACCCTTTTCTGTAGCACGATAGGGCTTAATATTACGGAGCTTTGAGTTAAAAAAAAACACTCTAAGGCCACTTTAATACATAACTACGATAGGGATTAATAATACGGAGCTTTGAGTCTTAAAACACACCCTAAGGCCACTTTTATACATAACTCCGCACGAATATGTCAGAACCATTACACACTTAATTCCAGAAAAAATTATGACCGAAATTTTGTTACGCGCCATGATGCAAAACCGATTTGAGAACTCCTTCGTTCTGAACTACTACTAGATTCACTCTAAAAAAATTTTTTTTTCTCGTTTTTGCTTTCAATTCTTTAAATTCACTGTTTAAAGAAACGAATGATTTATTATGCCCGCTCCGATTTTCAAGACAGTTTACAACTTTGGGCCAAATATTTTAACATGTCTATGAGGCTTTAGATCCGATAGTAAGAGTAAAGCATCTCTTTGACCATTGATGCAATTTGCTGTAGCTGGAAGCTGATTTTATGTCGAAAAATAATTTACCATGTTTAGTATCAATGATATATTAAGATCTGTATATGTTTTTGGCAATTTTGAAAAAGTTCCCAAAATAATTTTATTCCACACAATTTGTATGTATCAAAAGAAAATGATATTGTTAGTGTTTCTACTGTTTATGAGTACAATTACATGTATATATGCGATGTCAGATCAATTTTGCTTGTATGGCCACTATCCTTTACTTGGCCGATTATTTTTTTTTTGTATTGTCCTTTGTATCAATTTGATTCTGTTAAACCTTTGAAAAAGAAAATAAAAATTTATATTAAAAAAAATGTCTATGAGGCCTGAAAATGTTTGGGCAGTTTGTCATCATTTTGGCCCAAGTCATCAAAGTAGCCTACATTGACAGCACAAACTAACGAATAGCCTACATCAATCTGTATCAGGTGTTTTGGTTGACAGTTCATAACTTTTCATATTCAATTCTTGACAACTACCGTTACTCTAAAGGACGGTTCCCAAGTAGGCCTAACTCCAGCAGTAACGTTTCCTAAGAGAGTCAAGCTCGCGTAAGCTAAGTTTTTGCAATAGCGGTACTGGGTAAGGAAGGAAGGTTCCCGAAGTATGGAAGTTCATAAAGATTTTCTGGTCAAGGTGCACACTAGCAGTGAGAGTTTCGATATTGTGAAAGATGAAAATAGACTCTGCATTGGGTGCTGTCGATGTCTTTTGTAAATGATGCTAATATGCTACGCTTCCACAGATGTGAAGACTGGCGTCATGAGGAGAGCGCATATTGTTGTAATCCCTACTGTGATGTGTCATCCCGTGTACAAGATTCCGATGCATAAGTTGATTTTATTGTTGTTTTGGGTTGACTGGAGAGCAACTCTACTAAGATGTCAGGAGCCAACGCCCCCACCCTCATGCTACTCATATGGTGGCAGAAGGCGTCTGGGTCTGAATTCGTGTGTAGCCTCTGTAAACAATAGAATGAATTTCAAAGATGTAAATGTTAACTTTGGATATTTTTTTATCATTCTTGATCCATTTATATGTGCAAAGCAATTGCTCGTATTTTAATTAACCACTTCCGGTGAAAAATTCAAGTTTCCAGTGTTGCTGAATAAAAACTCAAGAGTCTCCATTTGCGCAGACACCAATCATGTAGCGCCACTCCGTCAAGGTTTTGGATGCCAAAATATATTTCATGCCTGTTTATGGTTTATTGGGAACCAGATGATCTAAAAATGTCGGGAATAAAAATTCCCAACTCTTTGGACAATTTGGGTTTGGGGGGTGGGGGTGTGGTATTGGGACCCCTCGCGCTAAATTCCGTTTCTAGATCTGAAAAAAGAGGATGTATAAATTGGGGGGTTTTTTTTCACCATGCTGAGTCAACTTATGATAATCCACTTTCGGTCGTATTGGGGACATGTGGGGCCCCTGGGGTTGAACTCCTGTGTAGCTTAACAAAGAATGGAGGGATTTTAAAAACGCAAATGTTTATTTTGGAGCTTTTTTTAGCAGTTAAACCTAAATCTCGTGAAATGTTCAAATTTCTGTTGTGGCGGAATAAAAAAACCCGAGGCCATTATCCACGTGCGCAGACATCAATCGTGTGACATCGCTTCGTCAAATTAGATTTTATGTCTGTTTGAGGTCGATTGGGGACTAATCTATCTAAAACGCATGAGGCCAAATTTTCGATCTTTTGGTTCTTCAGTTGTGTGTGTGTGTGTGGGGGGGGGGGGAGATAGCGGCTTTTAAAGTGTAGCCTCTTATGTTGAATCCGGGTTTAGCTGCTCTGCACATAGCAGTTGGAGTTTAATGACCCGGAGATCATTTTCCATGCGGTTTTTTATATGCTGAATCCATTTATGACACTTTCAAGACAATCCTGTCCTGTAGGTTACCTCTGAAAATTGCGTGTTAATCTTCGATGATTTTTTAAAGCTTTGCACGTTCAAAGACTTGTGGGGCGTAGTAGAAGGTAGCACTCCTACAAGATGAGTCTATGCGCTGCCGACCGATTTGAGAAAATGAGTATGTTTGAGTACCTTCATAATTTTAAAGTTTAGGATATGTTTCGTCTACTTATGAGACCATCGAAAATTTTAGCAATGGATTTTAATGGCTCTCGGAATTTGGCTTTTGCATATGTACGTGTTTCTCCATTTAAAAAATAGGCACTTGGATTCCTTGTCTTTCAAGTGAAGTGACTCAGGGCTTAATTGTGATCAAAATTAACTTTTCATCATTTTAAAACTTATACAGGCTCTTCCAAGGATTTATACATACATGTATATTATCCACATAAAAAAATCCGCACGTAGACTAAAGCGCACAATTCACGACCAGACTTACTTGAGACACATGCTTGATCAAATGTATTTCGCAGCTTAGCGTTGGCCTTGACTTGATCAAACTTGCTTGTCAAACATTATTTTGTGCTAAGAAATCGTAATGGACGGACCAACAGCGTTATTAATACTCTTGCTTTAGCCTTGCAAAAAAAATCAACAAAACGGAAAAAAGAAAGTGGTCACAATTTAATCAAATGCAACAGAGAAAGATACTAGAGGTCGTTCTTATTAACATCGATCAGACTGCTTCCTACGACTTCCTAACTATCGTAAAACATTAAACCATATACTCTTATTACTGGTCTGTTTCAAACTTGTAGACTATGTTGTTAACATTTTTTTTCATATGCCACTGCACTATTATGTTATGTATGTGTAGACTATTTCATTAATTAGTGTGCTTGCATCTTGGAACCATAACAATGTGACAATATTGGACAATACATTTATCTTATCTTATCTTAAAAATTATTGAGGCTCAAAAAGTTTGGCCATTCTGAATTACTTATTATGAGTTGCGATATACTGAACCCAATGATTTTTTTAGAATTTTAGCGTATGAACGAAGATTAACTTGATGACCTTTGGGAGCTTGTGAGACCTCACATGCAAAAACAAGATACAAATATGCGTAATGTTATAAATCCCACAGACAGATTATCAGTAACTCTGCGACTTTTTGACAACCTCTCGTATTCATCATCTGCCACGTCTCCTGACTTTTGAGAACAGAGGAATTTCTTTAATAACCTGAGAAAACATGCCCTCACGGACTTGATTTTTTTTATAAGGCCCTCTTTGTATCTAACAAGTAGAGTGCCATATCCAGCTTCTTTTAGACCTTTGTCGCTGTATTCTTTACTTTTGATTTTCTACAGTGCGGGAAAATAGTAGTATTCATCCATAAAATCTAGCCTAATTTTTGTTCTCTTATCATGATGCTATGATGTTGCATGAAATAAATGCAATAAAAAATTATTGATAACAATTGGAAGTTGAAGCGCAATTTGAAATCTGTCGTCGTCGGCAGCTTGGGAAAAAATAGAGACCTTAAGCGCACTTACCGTGTCTCACTACGCGTACGTGAAAATCGGGAAAGCAGATGGAGGAAGCTATAAAAATAATGAAACCAGTTTCTAAAAATAGACCCACAGACGTTCCCGTCATACTCACGCGTTGCTGCTTAAAGTCTGTAATAATGCTTGAAAACAACTTTGATGAAAACCACTCACGATCCAACTTGTGTGACGGCTTGACGAAAAAAAAATCAACAAAAATCAGATCCATCAAGCATTTGACATCAAGCAAATTTTTACCATCAAACTTACGCATTCACGATCAAATGTTTATCAAAATGCTTGAGTCAAGCATGTCTGTCAAGCAAGTTTGATTGTGTATGGACCGCTTGAGGTGAAAGTCAGGTCATACAACCTAGACTACCATACTGAACTTTGAGTACCTGTAACGGTGGCCTAGCATACAGCTCATTCACCCTTAGCGCGAATTATGTGTGTATTGTTAATGTGTGAGCACAATTCAACCAAAATTGAAGGCATGTGAGGTTAATAGAATAAGCGAATGCACAAGCCAAAGGACCCATATTAGATGGGCTTAAGAGACAAAAGTAATGAAAGAGTGTGAGGTAAGTAGAATAAATTTGGATTGTCTAACTAGAGAGAGCAAGGGAAATTCTAGGCTTTTATTGTTTAATTGACAAACACAAAAGACACGGGGGTTTAGGCACTCAGAAATGGAAATCATGTGAGGTATGGATCAATCTTTCTTTTCTGCATGAAGCTCTCTCAGTAGGAACATCGGAGTAAAAATTACTTTAAACAGGTATTATGTAATATAAATAGGCCTACAAGATGTAGATTTTATGAACTTTATCACGATTTCATTTTTTTTTTCAAGAAAGGGGATAAATTTTTTGGTTGTTAAAATTATAGAGCAATTAAGTAGTAAAATAATAAGTTGCTAAATAATTGAATATTATAACTTCAAAGATCCGTTTAAACTACTCCTATTTTAAAAGAAACCAGGGTACAGTCGATTAAAAAAAGATTCTGGGATTTGTAATAGCATTTAGGCTATGATTTTTTTAATGGAAGATCGTGTTACAATATGTTGTGACATATATCAAGTACGGTACCATTTTATGTTTCATAAGTTGAGACGTAGACCCAGCCTGATATAGGCTTGCTGTGGGAAATGGTACTGAAATAAATAGTGGCACTTTAGTGTGGAAATCCTGCTCAAGAGAAGCCCCAGACAACTTAATAAACTGATTTATTAGCATGTTTCTTAATCGAACCCTACTTATGAAATTTAGTTTTGTAACTTAGCAAGTATTGAATATTGATAAACACACAGCTTCTGGCCTCCTCACCTCTTGCAAATTAACATACTAGATCTAATAGAAAATCTGGTGGGAATAAATCTTTGCTTTCTTTGTATAGCATTCACATTTTCTAAAAGTAAGTCTAAAAGTAAGTCTGATTCGATGTACTCCATGATCCGCTGCGCCCTGGAAAGATTGAAAACTTTGTTGTAAAATTTGATTTAAAAAGTAATCAAAGTAGACCATGCAAGGGCGAGATAGCTAGTCACATGTCGCCCTTTAAATTTGTGAAGTCTAAAACAAGTTGGAAAAATATAAAGTAATAAAAATTACAATTTATGTAGCGCCTTCTATCTCATTAGAAGAGAGCTTGATGCGCACAAAAATGTCTAGCTTCGAGAGGGGATAATTTTAAATCTCTTTGACTATCAAGGCATTGAGGGAGGATTTCCACAGAGGGATGCCACTTCATCATGAGCCTAAACTTCGTTGTAACAAATTCTATCTGGTATTAGGAAACTAAAGTCTCTGTGGGATAAAATGCATTATTATGATTTACATTACTGACGAAAGGATAGATAATAAAGTGATTTTTTAATGAAAATAAATAGCTGCACCCCGGCGAGGAAATCCTACCGGAATTGAGATAGAGACATGAAATGGTATAGATGCTTTCGTTTTTCTACATAGTCACCAATGCAGATCGGCTCATTTTTCCTTCGTTCTTTGACCTCGAAGACAGGTTGCTGAAATAAAAATCCCTTGGTTGGGGCTTAACCAATCTGACAGTGTCAAAAACCTAAATTATTTAAACACCAAGTCTTGTTTCAATCAGTTCTCTTTTGAAAGAGTGGCAGAGAAAAAAATATGATGAGGCTAAGTCGGGTGTATAGACCTATATGGAATGCGATAAAATTTCAAACCCACGTTGGTCTGCAGTCACCGTTACCGCTACTTGTGGCGGTGCAATAGAAAAACACGTTTTCTGAAATTTCCTGGCCAGACAAACCACTATTGAGCTTTTTAAGAAGACCCGAAAATCATTTGAGCTTTCCCAAAAAATTTACCGTAAAATATGATGGGTTTCCTCATCAGTTCCAAACATCTCTCGGTATTTTTTTTTCTTATTTTTTTAAAGGTGGTGTTTCTTAACAGCGTGCAAGGATTTCCACATAGGGGTACCTTTTCTAGCCAAGCCAACATTTCATGATATAAAATTTTATCTCTTTTTTTTTTTAGAAATAAAGGATTTTGTGCTGTGAGATGCACTACTTTTGACTGTACATTAAACAACTCTAAGGAAATAAAAGTTGTCGAGTAATTTACAGCTCAAATAAATTAACAGTGGCACCCCTGTGCGGATCTCTTCTCAGAGGGGAACCAAATTTTCTCTCTGTGCCGTCAGAAGGAAGAAGAATTCCTATTCTTTTAAGCACGGCAGCAGAAACAAAATTTATCAACGTATTTACAAATCTTTTGCACATGCTGCAATAAGTATGGGGGCCATTTCTTATTCAGCCCCCAGCATTTTGCACTCTGTGCATTAGAAAAGGGGAGCTACTACTTGTTTGATTTCCAACTAGTTACAGCCCCTTGTTGTTAAGCATTCAACAGACACGTGACCAAACAAACATGGCCGACCAAATTCTTATCTCCCCATAAACTTAGGTAAACACCAGTATTTTACTGAAGATTTTAGGCTTTCTTCATATTTTCTTCAAAAATAACATATTGGAACTTCTGTTTAGGATTGTTATGAGTTAACTGAAAATTCGGAACAGCTTGAATCGAATTATGAAGTAGGCACTTCGGCTTGCATGAACTTCTTTAGGGCCTAAATCATATCTACATGTCTTATCCTGTAGATCTCGCCCATTTCTCGATCAGAATCTAGATTCTAGATCTATGTATTTGTAATTTAGCCTAAAAGTCTACCTAGTTTTGTAACAAAATAAAAACAAACTTATACTTTAAGCAATCAGTCTTATCTACAAGAAAGATTATGAAAACTTAGATATCTTCTGATTTTACAGTGATCATATCCTAAAAAATATCTATGTCATGCTCTATATCTAAGATCTATGTCTAGATTCAAGGCTTAGATATTTGTTCGATCTTTTGATCTGATATCAATTCTAATCCACTCTTGAGCTAATATTTTTTACTAATATAGATCTAGGCTTGCAAATGTTCATCTAATCTAAAATTAGATGCCTCAATCCTGGGTTTAGGCTGCTGGTGTTAACATTGGGTTATCATTCTCTTCATTTTGTTAGTTTTGCCAGGGGGGGGGGGTGCCATAAAAATTCCAGTTAGACTTTTAAACCAGAATCAAATAAATACAGCCATTTAATTAGCAATTTTGATAAAAGAGAATGTAGACAGTAAAACATAATTTTTTACCGACTTAAAAACCCATTGTAAGTATTTATAACAATCCTGTATGAGTGAATGAAAAGACATATCTTTGGAAGTTTGCTTAATGTGGTGTACATTATCTTTGAAACTCAGAAACTCAATACACAGCTTTCTTAATTAGAATCTCTTTACTTCTTTTTGTTCCAGAACTAAAGTTGTTTGATATGAGTTTTACAAATTAAAAATAGGTGTAATTGACTATTGACAGTTTAATAGATTAACATAATGTATAATGAGGAGTGTGTGGCTTTTTAACTAACCTGTACTTCACTGTCATGGTCTTTGATTTATCATGTAATTGTGCCTATATTTTAATCCTTCAGGTTTTCTCCATCTTGGACTACATTTTTAAGTTGTAAACATGGAGCAATCCTTAGACTAAGGAAAAAGACAATGAAAAATAGTACATCATTAACTTCACTGTCATCAATGGACAAAGGTAAACCAAGTCCCATTACTGTGTTGCTATAGTCATAAAAGGTGTGCTGATGGTGTATGTTTAATAAAAATGATCATACTATTTTTTAAGTTTCATGTCATAATCAAGCATTTAAACT
>BMAT01013331.1:57743-68146 GCA_019649035.1 Elysia marginata | reverse complement strand
ACTTCTGGTTATTATCATGTTTTAGTAACCCCTGTTCAAATCACTACAAAGGCATACACAGAGCCAGATCTTTGCAAGTGCTTGACTGATTATACTTTTTCACACGCAACAGGAGTTCACTTGAGACTTGTACAGAAGATTGGTGTACGCACATTTTGGGTCCAACAGCTCAAAATGTTTATTAAAACAGCGAACTTTTAATTTACACCCCAAGTTTGTCATTGAACTAAGATAATTCACTCAGGCATAACCATTGGACAGGCCCATAAGGTCAAACTCATATACACTGCACTCTGCCTTATGCATAGGTTGGTCAGAGATCCGCACATTAAATCTCAAAGTCTTGCACAATTCCTCTTTTCCGACAGAACCATTATGCAGTGGAGTCCAACTCAATTCTATTCTGATAGTTTTTTCTTTCAAATAAAAGAAATGGAAATGCTATACCATGTTTCTATGTGGAGTTATAGCCGTTTGAAGTTGGCACGGACGTTTTCTACATTACGTTTACATAGCAAATTCACGTTTATGCTGCACGCAATTGCGTGTGCATAGCAAAGTTTAGAAGCCAAGTCTACACGTAATTGCATGTATATAGCAAAATTGTGTTTGTGTACACGTAATTATGTGTACATAGACACACCCTGCTTGTTTACATAGCTTTGTCGCGAGTTACATGACTAGTATATATTGTTTTTAAAATTCAATGTTTTTAAAGGTTATTGCGGTGACCACTTTAATTTAAAATTTTGTCTTTGCAGGTTTTTTTTAGCACATCTATTCAGTGGGTTGATGACAGTAACAGTGACATTGAATAATATGCTGCTAATATGACCAAATTTTTGGCCATGAACGATGGGCTGCGACAGACTGTTTCAGCCTTTTCATTAAAAACAAGATTGCCGTCAGGAAAAAGTGCAACAATCAACAACACAGTTATCAAAATGCCTGAGGACCCAAGTGGCAAAGAATCAAGAGAAGCTGTGCACCTGTGGTGTTTTGACCTCACCTACATCCCTCGCACATGGCAATTCATTATCCTCACTACTCTGACCTTTGCTTTCTATCTTGTGTATGGTTACATGCAGGTAAGAAAATATTTTAAGAGCAAATTTCAGGAACAACTAAATGTCAGGCATCTGACATTGATTTGTAGGGAAGAAAGGAAGTCAGAATTGAGGAATTATAAATATATAAAGACAGAGATCACATCTGTGGCCAAAATTATATTTGGGCTGTTACAGTGAGGTCCAAGTAAATTGAACTTAGATGATTTGACAAATACTTTTTAAATTTGAACTGTACTTAGATTGCCAATTTTTGCCTTCAAGACTTCACGCTTCAGTGAGCAGGGATTGTGAAGAGAGTCACTGGTGCAAGTCCCGCTCACCGAAGTGTGAAGTGCCATGCTGCTGCTTTGAATTGGCAAAGGTACATTGTGGTAGTTTTTGTTATTGTTCAAGAAGAGTTTTAAACACAGTTGGACATCTATTCCCTTAAATAGCACTTATACTATGTTTTAGTATTGTTGGTTTTTTTTATTTTACTCAGCTTGATTATTTGTAATCCTGAGGCATGATACAGTGGACCAGTTCAACAAGCTCAGCAAAGTTAACACATACAATTTGTGCAGTTTCACTCTTGGATCAATTAAAATGAACATTATATTATAAGGATACACAAAAGTTGAAATGAAAATATGAATAAGAATTGTAATATTTATCTCATAGCTGTAAAATCTTATACAATTTAACCAAAAAATAAATGAAGTAAAGTACATTTTGATACCTGTCATTCACACATTTTAGCCAAAATAATAGAAAACACGGATTTTCTGATTTTTGTTACAAAATACTGATTTTTTACTGCTTGGCAACTACACTCAATGATTCAAACTTCAAATACATAATTTCCCAGTTTTTGTCATTGATTTTAACATCTGAAAATTATGTTATTAGTAAATTTACTATCAAGTTTTTACGGTGGGCCTCTTGCATTACTACAGGGAGCGTGGTAGGTTTTTTAACTGTGATACATAATTTATTTCTTTGTATTTCAAACTATTTGAATTATGATGGCCACATTATAATTGAAGTGCTAATGCTTTCACAATAAAAAGTGCCAGAGTTTATTAGTACCAATACATGGTCATACAGATTTTTAAACCGTGAATACTAATTTTTAGCAATCATAATGATTTTCTATTTTGGGGAGTGGCAGGTCTGTACTAGAACTGAAATTGTACATTTTGCTTTCTCTCTCATTATGCCATTTACTTTAAATTTTTAGGAGCTTATTTTCAGGCTGGAGGGTTTTAAGACATTTGGATGGTACCTCACTTTGATCCAGTTTTTTTACTATACCATTTTTGGTATCACAGAACTTCAATTTATGGAGGATAAACAACGAAGGTAAACTTAGATAAACATTCACTTGGCTTGAGACTGAGAAACTTGGTTGGTGGTCTAAGAATTAAAAAAAAAACCTAATTTGAAATCAAAGTGAGGTGTAACTCTATTATATCTAAACAAGTCCCAATACGTTGATATTGTTGATTTTTTTTTACTTTACTAATGTTTTTATCAATAGATAGAGATAGATATTTTCGAATTTTTCAACCATATAATCTGTAAAATCTGATGTAGTTTTACAAACTGAGATTACAAAGGAATTAATGTAATAGTTGTAGCATCTTTTGTTGCCTTCAGGAGTTTATTGTGTTTTTTTATTTTCCAATCTTACTCCTCTGGCCGAAGCTGCTATCAAGGTGTTTTTATGTTCCTCTATATTTCCTAGAATACCATTAAAGATGTATTTATTGTTGGCCTTCCTTACTGTGGCTACCATGGGCTTGTCCAATACGTCAGTTGGGTACCTGAACTATCCGACACAGGTCATCTTCAAATGCTGCAAACTTATTCCTGTTCTGGTTGGTGGAATTCTCATTCAAGGTACGTTATAACTATTTTTTTTCCGATTTTTGCAGGAATTCCGATTTTTTTAGCAGTTTTCTAAAACAGCAGGAAAACTTGAAAAAATTATGACCTAAATGTTAAAGAAAACGTCCTAAATTAAGAGTGATAGAAAATTAAACACTTCTAATAAGTTGTATAGCTGTAGAGGCACTAGTACAGTGCTGTATCTATCTCTTTTGATTGGTCCATCAAAAGTTCTGTAAGGGCACCTACAGAGTGTAAAATTTTCCTGCTTTTTAGCATGGGCTGCTTGCATCCCTGATAAATCACTACATTAATGGTTTTATTAAGCATTAAGAGACTGAAATATTTACTGGTTTTTGTTGTTGGGAAAATGATGCTAAATTCAAAATGATACTTGTAAGTTTGTGTGTAGGTGTATTTTTACTCTGAATCTTTACAGCATTGAGAAATTCAGTAAATATGGTTTCACCTCCAAACCGTCTGCCTTCTGAAAAATTTGACTTAAGAGTCATTTGTGGTATAAATTGCACTTGTTGTGCATGAAACTTTTTTGCTTTATGAAATGGCAGTATGTAAAATATGGCACCTGAAGAAAGAAAATGAGTATTGTGGGTTAACCTGAATGCGTTAAAAAAAACCCAGGGGAGATGGGGATTTAAACCATTTTTAATTAATTTTTTTTCAACACCAGGAAAAAAATTTAGTTTGATTGACATCACAGCCTGCTTGTGTATGAGCGTTGGGCTAATACTGTTCTCACTGGCTGATAGTGTTGTTTCTCCAAACTTCAACCCTTATGGTAACTATATTAACCTTAAGATAAATTTGTCTCTATGTATGCTTTTGTTATGAAAAATTTGCTTTCATCCCAACAAGCTTTCAAAATATTCCTTTTTAACGTTTTTTTTTTTTGGTTCAGTTAGTGTCGGAAAGGGAGGGCCATGTAATTCTTGCTATTACTTCCCAAAGAAGCAAAAAATGAAATGCTTAAAGTAACATTTGGCAAGCTTTTATTAGAAGGAGATTGGGCAGGGGGGGGGGGATGTTAGGAGAGCTATTTGCTACATTATATTTCCATGGTGAAAAAAATTCTCATGTCTGATTAAAATATTCAAAGTAGCTATTTAAAGGGATCAATAAATATTAATAACTAGATTTTTTTGTTATTTTTTTAAACTTTGAAGTATGTTTGTAGGTTTTTTTCTCAAGCTAATAATTTTTTTTCCTTACTTTAGGACTGTGTACCATGTGATAAAAAGAACAAATAGTGTCTATATCAATAAAATGTTTAAAGTAGCTTTGAATTATTTAGGAAGTTTTTACTTATTTACCACATAACACCATCAGTAGAGCATCTTTAGCTTTTGTGATACATGTATTTCAATGCAAAGCCAGATTGCCAAATACTTTTACAGGGTTTAACGCATTGTGCACATTGTATTTTAGGTATCACCTTAATATCCTTGGCTCTATGTGCTGATGGAGCCATTGGAAATGTACAAGAAAAAACTCTTAAACAATTCTCAGCCTCCAGTGGAGAAATGGTGAGTGCAGTAATGCTTATAAGATTAAATGTTATTCAGTTGAGCAATTTTTTTCCAAACTTTTATAAATAATAATTGAATGTAGATTGAGGGTTGGTCTTCTGCACTAACCAAGCACTGTCATAGGATCTCAGAAGTAGGGGATTGATGATGTTTTTTAGCGGCTCTTTGATGAAATGTTTTTATTCATGCATTAAAGTATCTAGCAGTAACTTGTGGGTGGAATTAAATTTTGAATAATTTTTTTGTCCTTTTGACAGGTTTTGTACTCCTATGGCATTGGCTTTGTTTATATTTTTCTTGGCCTATCAGTCTCTGGGAATTTAATACCAGCATTTCAATTTTGCCAACAAGTGAGTGTGTTTTTTTTCTCTGCTTTTTTGTGTATGTTTTGTATGTAATTCAGATGTAGTTTTTGTAATGAGCCTTAACTTTCCATCAGGATTGTCTTTAACTTTTAAAAGAACAAGAAATTATCATGACGATCTTTTACAATGTTTTTACTTTCGTTTCAACACCAATTGGCCCTAGAGGGGTCTAAGAATTGAGGGGAATCTACATGTAAACAAAGAACTATTTTTAGAACAGCACGCACATTTTCCTTGTCCTGAGCCTACATGGCAGCTTTTTGCCCAAGGCGCTACATCCATGAAGAAGTTATAAATTATTTGGTAATATTGCTGATAGTGAAAGCTAAAAAGTGAAGAAGGAGAAGCTAGAATTAGTAGTTCCTCAGAAGAATCAGAAGCCAGTGATAATATAGTGAAATGATTTGATTTTAGAATTTTTTCTTTTTTTATATTGCATAACATTTCGACAAGCAAAACAAATTTAATTAACAAAATGTTTCAACTTTTTTTTATTTTTTAGAAAATTCATTTATTTCTGATTATTTTGATATAGCAACACCTTAGGTTTACTTCTTATAACAACAACAATACACACAATACAAAATGGTACCCTCACTCCCAATTTGCAAGCTTTCAAAACCCTCCGTCAAAACGAGGATTTGGGCTGCAGTCTTAAAGAGTTAATCTTGGTCACATTTGTACTCGCAGAAATATGTTTTAAATGTTATACCCAATTGAGTAATTCTGTATTTTTAAAGGCATTATTTTGTTTTGACTTAAATACCTTTTTTTTTGTTTTATATAGACATTTGTAGATAAAAACAATTCTTATGTAGAAAAAAAATGAGCTGTGTTTTCTTTTTTTAATAATTTTTGAAGTTCTTTTTACAGTACAATCTGTCAAGCAACATTTTTTTTCACCAAATTTTCCATTTTTTGTATAGGTAACAAATAAAAAGAAAGAGAGAGAGAGAGAGATGGTTATGCTCCAGCAATTCATAATTGAAAGATATTTGTTCTCTTTTTCTCTTCCAGCATCCTGTGGAAACTTATGGCTACGCTGTGATTTTCTCCATAACAGGGTATCTAGGACTCTATGTTGTGTTGACCCTGGTCAGATCTTTTGGTGCTTTAGTAGCAGTGACAGGTCAGTAAACCAGTGAGCTAAGGTTTGCCCAACTTCAAGGACACATACTCTTAAATCCGTTTTATCTCAATTTTTTATGACATTGACAGAATAAAGGGTTCTTTTACTATAGTGGCATGGACAAATTCTAGATTCGAATTTAGTTGAAAAGCTAGCCTGTAGCACATAGCCAGCTTGAATGTCTTTATCTATAACTGATGGCTGTTTGATAATTTGAAAAGTTGGTCTGTTTTGTGTTGCACCATGTTTATCTGTTTTGAATCTAAATATAAATACGCTAGTAATTTCATGAGCCTTCGGGTCCTGTGAATGAATGGCACTTATAATGTTTTCTGTTTTCGTAATAAACCTGCTCGTTATACAATAAAAAAAGCTTACAAGTCTTGTAACTAGTGAAGTGAGCTCAAAGTTGTTTTTTTTCCCCCTAGCTTTTCAATGTTAAAATTTGTGTCAAAAGTTTGTTGTTCTGCATTAATCATCTAACATGATTTGGTTATGATTTAAAATTATTAAAAAAGGAGGGAAAAACAATAAAACTGGTCAAAAGAGTATAACACTATCCCTTAAAATGTTTTGTCCTGTTAAGATTTCTAAGATCAGACTTCAAATGACTTGCTACATATTCAACTTTTAAACCTTGTGTTTTGCAAAATGTGATATGATAAAATTTCTCTTTTTCAGTGACTACTTGCCGAAAAGCTGTGACCATAATTTTGTCTTTCCTGTTTTTTACCAAGCCCTTTACACTTCAGTAAGTTGATTTTTCTAAAAATCAAAAGTCTGGTTTTATTTTTTATTGTTTGTTTTTAAAATATAATGCAAATAAGTGTTATTTCCTTCATCCTCCAAATGCTTTGACTATTTGTTCCATCATTTGAAAGACAACAAAAAAGTAAGATGTTAGGTGGAACGATAGTGAAATAGCCAGACTACAATGCAAGTTTGAAACTGTTGTTTTTAGGTCATATCTGTCATTATTAGGTCAAAACTTGATGTGGGTTACTCCATTGAATGTAAATATGACCTGGGAAAATTATCTTCAAGTTGCAACTTTTTAAAGACAGTTTCAGAGAGGAAAGACTTTGGTTGTTTTATATGAACCAACTATATGATAGTAGATTATTTGCGAATGAAGACAATAACGGTAGCACAATGGTAGAATACAGTACCTCTACTCTCCAGATGTCAAATTATCTCAAAATCAACTTCACACTTCAAGTGGCCAAAGTTCGCCCTAGCTCATATACATATTGAACCTCGGTTGCTTAAACGTCTGCTAGTCAAGAAACTTTCCCCTATGCATGATGTAAGTTTGGCTCATACAAGCTCACAAGATGCACAACAAGCCCAGTTTGTGGTAATGCATTATATAAGAATTTCACACGTCTGTGTGACTTTTGCATTGTCATCGGTCTTGACTAGCAGCGCAGCTGTCTAGGAATGAAAGTTGGGAAAACCTAAAACTGCCTGTGTGTGAACTGGGAAAATTTTTCAGCTTCTTGGTATACTTATGCAACAAGTTCATCTTAGCCAACTGTGAGTTTGCTACAATACGTTGAGTTGACCATGAGAAGGGTCGGGTAAAGCTTAGCCATTCATGTCATCACTCATCTCTGATGAAAGGCGGCAAGGCCAACTCAAAGCTTGCTTTTCCATCCTCTTATTGTGCCTGTAGCGCATAAAAACTAGTGTTTATTTGCTATCAATAGCTGTCTATTGTGGCTTAGTCAAACTTATAATATAAAATCAGGGACCAAAAAGTTATGAAATAAAGCTAAGGCTTAGTTTAAGTAGTGTTATTATCCATCATTCAATCATCGTCAAAAAGAATTATTTAAAAAATCATAATAGTAAGCTTGAGCTCTCTCTCTTAAACTACCTTCTTCACATGGTTAACTTTATTAATAATGTTCACAGGTATGTTTGGTCAGGTCTTGTTGTGGTGCTAGGCATCTATCTCAACCTGTACAGCAAGAACAAAACTGCATGGGATGCAGCTATTGAGAGGATGGTAGACAGACTACGCGGCCGCCGGCAAAGAGTGATGGGGACTGAGAATATTGTTTAGGTCATCTGATTATGTACTGGATTTTTACAGTATTTTATTTTTACCTGTGTATGCTAAAATGTTACCCCTTTTATTTAAAAAAAAACAGGCAATGGTAAAATTTTACATAACTGAATTGGCCTGAGGGGCAGTGCGATGTACTGGGAGATCATGCCTTGGGCACAGCATGTAAAGACGAAGCACAGCCTTCTCTCTCTAGGCTGCTTTAACCTTCCCCAATAAACAAATACCCAAGTTATTCTACAGAGTGACAGCCAGGCTTTTTCAGCTGCAAAGTCCTTGGCTCAAACTCACAAACTCTTGCTCCTTAGTCGAGCACCATACAGGTAGTGAACAGAGACAACCTGTAATACATTTTCATTCCCCTTTTATTTAAAATTCACATCACAACAGTCTCATGCTGATTTCCAAAAATGGAAAGCCAAAAACATTATCAGAAGGTCTAAACATAAGTTATTCTTTATTTGTTGTGAGTATATATGTATTTCTAGAACATTATAGAAAAGTGATGTGATTATTTCTTGAAGTTTTAATTATTTTAGAAATAACATCATGAAAAAACTCAAGCTTTCCAAAGTTTTTGTCATCTTTGTCCTTTTGTATTTCTGCAGTGTTACACAAAGTAGAGTTTCTAAATGAGGAAAAAGAAAAAATACTGACCAGATAAGAAATTTTGTTTGACCACAGCAGTTTAGACCTAGGCAAAATGTAGGATAATGTATGCAGAGCTTTATCATGAATTGAAAGTAAAAGATAACCAAGTGAATTTCAAAATCATTTGAAGAATAATTGTTTTATTTAAGCCCTTATTTGATTGTTATAAAGGTCATTTTTTTTTTTTTGCTTTGGACTCATATTTTAAAAGAGGGGAAAATATATATCTATTCTGCTTTTATTAAGACTTTCTATGTGCTGCAACCATTGTCAGTCAGTCAAGGCTGCATTTTTGACAAACCAATGAATTAGTGATCTCAAAATTGTATTTTTTAAAGCGATTGCACTAGGAATTTCTCAAAATGATCATGATTTTAATTTTATGAAATACATGTAAAGATTTCTTTCAGATAGTTACAAAATGGGGAAAAAATTCAATTTTATTGAAGGATGTTTTTTTTATTTTTTTTTTGTAATTCAAGCATCTTATATCCAACTCATTAGAAGTTTTTGCGAGACTTGAGTCTAAAGGACAGGGTTTTTAAGCTAAATGGTATACAGTATTGCTAATGAACACAAGCTAGTGAGTAGTTTATATGTAGTAGCAATACTATGCATTGGATTGGTGAACCAGCCACAACTGCTTGCAGAACATGTAGCCCTTGGCCCTGCCCACTGTCAAAATTAGAAAGCCTCATTCAGTGGAAAATTCTACAGATAAATAAATAATTATGATTGGGCATGTAAGAATAACAACCAATCTTTTCTACTTTGAGCTTGTGTGTTGGTTTGTAGCCAAGAAAGCAGGTAGGTTTGACCAAGTGTATTGTTGCTCTCCAGACCAGTTGGCCTGTTGTTGTGAGTTAAAGCTTGTGTACTCTGTGTTGGGATAATAGTGTCTGAGCGGTTTTAAATTGTATATCATTGTGTAAGCTTTCCTTGGATGGGGTTTCCTCTTCAATCTCCTAAGTATGTTTATACCTACCAGGGGCCTCTTGCTCTAGCAAACTTTGAACCTGCTTTTAGAAAGTGGAAGGAGAGTATTAACTTTTTAACTTAAAATCAAATTAAATAGATGCATTTTACAGCTCCTCAATAAACTTAAAGTGTGCCAACTAGTTAAACTATAGCGCAATCTTTTCAGCGAGGCATGAATGGGTTTGGAAAATAGTTGATTGCAAGCTTGCCAATTTTAAAGTAACCTTTGTTGTTGGTGACTGATTAAAACCAAAGTGGAATCATTATCGTCATTGATGGTCACACTTATGAATTTTTTACAGTATCATAACGTACATCAGGGACCTTTGTAAATGATGATTTGTCTAGTTTTATAGCAGACCCAAGTACAGCTGATGATGATACCAAGGAAGGAAAGGTTTATAGAAGTGTAGATGATGGTACAAGGTGAAAAGATTTATTTATCTTTGCATTTTATCTTTTTCCTTCTCAACTGTGACAATGCATTCTGGTAGTAATAGCATAATTAGTTTAAAATTTCAGTTATGTGTTAATGTATTTAAAAGCTGTTACAATGTGCCTTATGCTTTCATATGTTTAAAAATGGGGACAACATCATTTAAGTCTTTGCAGCCACATTCACTAAGTGAACTCAAAAGGTTATAGTCTTGAGATGTAATTGATAGGTCTATGCTTTGCAAGTTTCTTGTTTTTTGTGTTGGTAGCGGTATGGACTTAATGAAT
>BMAT01013331.1:0-22379 GCA_019649035.1 Elysia marginata | reverse complement strand
CAGCGACCAGGCGACACTATGGAACCCCACAGAAGTTATAAAGCATCATTAAAAGCATTTAGATGGGAAGAACTGCATAGTTTCACACAAGGGGGTTCCAACAAATAGCTTTGACCTCAAGGTAAGAGTTCAACAAATATGCCCTCTGACGCCGTTCATGTATATACCTACATGTGATTGACAAATGAAAGAAGCAACCACTTGTAAAGGAAATGGTATATAATGGACATTGTGGACACAGCTAGCGATCTAGACTACGCCGGCGACTTGGCTCTGCTACCAATCAGCTATTGCTTTACTGGTAAATAATCTGGTGACAAAAGCCCCAACCATGAATATGGAACTCATAATATAGAAAAAAAATAGATCGGTGGTACCTCTTCACGCATCTTTGCTAAAAATAACTATTTCTTTTCTTTGGGCATCGCTACAAACAACATGAACAGGCCAAATACTTATAAAACAATATTTTCACTGTTATTAAGGGTTTTAAGGAGACCGCCAACAATTCATGTTTTTCTGAGTGTCAAATTACGTGAGCAAAACTTGTTAAGAATTGAACCCTTTAAGCCAAATTAATTGACCCCCAAAAAGGTCTTATAGGACAATGAGTTGTTTCGTTATGATATTTTATAATTTACCTTGTAGTTTTCTGGGGAAAAATGGAGAGTGTCCACCAAAAAGACAGAGTTTTGTTTTATTCAAGCAGAAGAGCTGGTATTTATGTTGCTTTACTGTCCTGACAAGCTCGCTTGTTGTGTTTGTGATGCTCCGACTTTTTTTTTTACAAACACGTGACCCTTTGGTTTTAGGAGGCAGTCATGTATTCGGAATCCACATTTTGTATTAAAATGTAATAATATACAATCGATATTTTTTATTTTATCGATGAATATTTTTGTTATAGCGCTAACAAAGCCACTGTAATCAACAGGTCAATGTAAGGACAAAGACATAACAAGTTACAACAGAAAAATATAGAACGACTACGTGTAGCATACGTCAGTACAAAGAGAAAAAGAAGAAAGTCATTTTTTGTATAAAACAATTGAGAATGGCTTTTATTTTGTACATATTTATATAATTGCGTCTATCTACAGTTAACATATGTCCACATGCATACATTATTTGTTGGATATTAAGACACTTGAACATTCACAGTAACCACACGGAATGGTAAATCTACCCATCAAAAGGTAGAGAATAATTCAACATCATCAGGGGTATCCATATTGCACATCCTTACACCGGATCATCTACAAAAAAGCGCTACAAACTCATTAGGATGTTGTTTGATGAAGTTGTAGAAGTGCATGTACATTGAAAAAATAACCTACCAGTCTGTCCTGAAAAGATAATTTTGTACTTATGGGAGATGACCTAAATTGATATAAAGTCTGTAGAACTTCCTTTTCAAACTTGGAAAAATAAACTCTCTTTTAAAAAAAGCAAAAACAAAATCTGTATTCGTTCAAAAATTTTAATGACCTGCAACACAGTTCACAGCATGTTTTGGTAAATGATCCAGAGTGTAGGCGTTTATACTTAACATTTTTGTTGTCCAAAGGGTTAGGCAGCTTGTTAAGTTACCGGGTGAAAAAAAAAAGGATCAAATTTAAAGAGGATGTTGTTTGGGCCAGGAAATATAAACATATATTAAGTATGTTTCTGTTTTTGTTAAGACAAAAATTATAAACTCATAGTAGTTAATAAAAAAAAAATCAGTGATACCAGTGTTCCGTAAATTATACTGTAAAATCATTAGTTACAAAAAGCTTTAAAAGCTAACCATATCGATCAATAAGAAAAATAGTTAGATTAGCACAAACTTATTTGGTGTTAAAGGATATGTTAAGTAAAAACATTATCTTTTTAGTTGGCATCACTGAGGTTTGTTTTCAACACGTTAACCTGAAATCAGACTAAAACCCCGGCAACTCATATTGGAAGGATGGCTTGCATTAGGCGAAGGTGACGGTAACAGCCGTATCTGTGGCTGCCTGGGAAGAGAACTTGGCAAACAGCGGCACCCCTGGTTCCACGGTGAAGTTCACTTCGTTCTCACTGGACGCCACTACGTTCTGGCCGTCCGCGTCCGTGGTGATATCGATAGACACCTGGGGACAACACAGACATCGATACGTCATGAAGTTTAGTGAGTGATGACATCCAGTGCGTTCAAATATTATTTATGTTCACTTTACCGTCTTTAAGCTTCCCAATGATGTTCGTGCACAGCAATGTTTTCATGCGTTCAATTGTAATATTGTATAGAAAATTCTGTCCCCCCACGTCACTGGTGATGTGAATAGTCACCCGTAGATATCACGGATATCGATACATGTAGTGCATTAACGATACTAATGTGCGGGTAGACATGAAGTGTGTTGAAATATTTGTCTCGCAACCAGTCTAAATGAGTCGGATGTCGCGATATCCACATTACAGAGCGTTGATATTTTAGCCTGTCAATTTTATCAGCTTCCAAACGTTAAAAGTTTAATGGAATTATCTATATATGTTGTAGAAAAATATTCAAGCATCCTTTCATTCAAAATACAAGGAAAATTAGAGAAATGTTTTTAAACTCCTTTTTCGCAAACTAATTTTCCCACTTTCTACAAATTTGCATTGGTCACGAAACAATTTATTTTCCCAGTTCGATTATACATGCATTTCTGTTCCTCAATGCTTCTTTCGGATGATACATAGGGCAAGGTATTATGGCAGTATACATGAAAGGCCATAGTAGGATAGAACATGAAAAAAAAACAGAATTACCATCAAATTAAGCATATAACGCTAGAAATCTACGAAAATTCATCAGCATAGGAATAAAAAGAAAGTGGATCTTGTTTTTGTGAGCTATAATCATTTAAAGGGAAACAAACAAGGAGCTTCAGGACTAACCGACAGGCTGGTTCATGGAGAAGGCGCCTATGCTATGGAAGTCAGAACTGAGAAGTCCGAGACAATGGTTATAAAAAAGACGGAATATTCTATTATTTTCACAAGCGGGCTCTATATACACTGACGAGAAAACAGTGCAATAGATAAGAAGTCCGCGTTTACAATGTAACTTCTGCCTCCACAAAACTAAACAGAATATGGAAGAGCAACATCCGTCTCACAAGAACATTAAAAATTTACAAATTCCTTGTCACCTTGATCATTCTGTATGGCTGCGAGACAAGGACACTCACGACTGCACTTATAAAAAGATCCAGACTTTTGAGATGCAGATTTCTTGAACTAAATACAAAGCTAAAGATTATATTGGGAGGAGCACAGGAACGTCTCAAATCACTATTATTAAAAGAAAAAAAACACTGTGGATCGAGCATAATATACGGCGCTGCAGAATGTCCAAATCAATCATAAAATGCATTGTAAAGGATGAAAGGACGACATGGACACAAAGGAAAAACTGGCATGAAAACCTCGAAGAGTGGACTGGACTCCAATTTTAGGAACTGCTGCTGGGCGCTGCTGATAAAGTGAAACTGAGGACAGTCGCCATGTCTGCAGTCCTCAGGTTCCTTCCATAGGCCTAACTGCTTTGCAGTAATAAACATGAGGTATAATGAAAATAAATGCAGTATCCTTACCGTGCTGAAATCTGCCGCCTCGGCCGTTATTACACCTGTAGCATCAGTTGTGTCCAGTTCTAGAATGGGCGACCTGCCTGTAGATACCATCACGTTTTCCTTCGTGCTGCCTGTCGATCAACCAAAAGTACGAATAAAAAGAATCGATAAAAACGGGTATCATAGTTTTATACCTCTCTCTCTCTTTCTTTCTCTCTCTCTCTCTCTCTCTCTCTCTCTCTCACCTTCATGCATGATATGAAAATATTTGTATATCCATACTCATCATTTAACATTACTAGATTAATGTTATAAAAAACGACTCTTTTTAACTTGACCCTTGTTAGAAAGCACTACGAGCTAAAGAAACGAAGTACATTATGCACTTTACAACAAGTGAACTTGGTTTTCGGGTTTTTAGAACAATTCCCCTTTGGTTCCAAATCAAGGATGCTCACTTTATCACAATAAACAAACATGACCACCATATACAACAATGGTTTCTCACCTGCGCCAAGCTGGACTGAGAGGGTGAGCAGGTTACAGCTGCTAACATCTAAACCGGTTGGCTGGAAAGCAGTCCTGGCCTAAACGGTTTAGAATCAGAAAGAGAGAGAGAGAGAGAGAGAGAGAGAGAGAGAGAGAGAGAGAGGTTGGAATAAATCCTAGTAAAAAAAACTCAAATTCTGTAAGCCTACAATGACCAAAATGTGCTGAATTGCCATAATATGAGTTTAGCGTTCTATTTCCATTATAATTTAATGTTTAGGTTAGGTTGTTTGAATTTTAACGTCTCTTTTTAACTACAAGATTATATCAAAGACGGCGCTTGGAGCAACTGAAAGTGTGCTGCCACACTGTTATGTAAGGAGCGCTTGCATACACCACACCTAGTCAAATTATCCTGACACCGGGCCGACCAGACTTAGCACTGAATCCATAATGCCAGACACTAGGCGGATCAGCTGCTAATACCAATTTTAAAGTCCTTGGTTTGACTCGGCCGAGAATCGAACCTCGAGCCTCCCGATCTCTGAGTGAGTGTCTTACCGCCAGGCCAAAGAGCCGGTCTCCATTTTGATGGGAAAAATCAGTTATTTAATTTTGTTGACTAAAAGCTTTGAGCTTTTCATGTTACCCTTGTACAATTGTAGAGCATTGGTAAATATTTGAAAAAACTAGGTTGAGTCCAGTTTCTTTAAAGATGAATGTTTCTCAAGACTCTATCGCATAATATGATTAAGTTCTTTGTAGCAAATTCTTAGGTTGCCAAAATAAACCATATATTTGTGAGCCTTAAGTTTTGTTTCACTTTTATGGGGTTGAATATACTGGAACGAATAGAAAATGGCTCTTTGTCCAAAAAAAAACTCAAAAGAACATAATTAAATTTAGTGAAAAAAACACTCTTCAAGTAGCCTTTACTAATCCATGTGGACCTGTTACTTCTAATCCTCTTTGTTCTTGTACCTGCTACTGCCTCTACACTATAACATCATCCTCTGCACAACTTACCTATGTTATTCCACCCCACTCCTCCCCCATCCCCTGCAGTTGCTGTCGTCACAATTTTGCCCATATTTTAATATCCATTACTTTAAAATAATCAAAAAGATCCTTATTAACTTTCTATGAAATAATGTTTGAATCAATTTATTTTATGGCTTACTTTATACTGATGTTTAAATTGGGATGCAGTTTGTTCTATTACGGAAAATGTACGTACCCTTTGTGAGAAACTCTAATAATGATATTTCTAGTTGATTCACCAATTTTGACACTTAAGGTCTTTTGTGTTATTGACCAATATTACTTCACCACTGACCAGACTCTCACCTTATTATGGTCATATCCCAGGTCATAACAAGCCTTGATTACAGCGCATGCTCCTGCCTTGAAGGTTGACCTAGTAGTCCAGAGGTTACGATTGGCATGGAGGAAGCAGCCGTAAGCTTGATACAGGTCCATGCCTTGTTCCTGGTGGTTGTAGAGGAAAGAAGAAAGATAAAAATTAGTATTTTAAATATCACCGTAAGGACAAGAATATTCTTGTTATTTTAGGCCATTACTCTGGTGGTGTTATACTTTGTGCTCGTCCCTTCTTCCACCTGTTCAACATAAGAAACAACATTTAGGCTATTGCGCGTACTACATTTACGACTGCTGGTGCTGCCACTACTACTTCTACTACTACTACTACTACTACTACTACTACTACTACTACTACTACTACTACTACTACTACTACTACTACTACAACTACTACTACCACCACCACTACTACTACTATTACAACTACTACTGCAACTACTACTACTAATACCACCACTACTACTACTGCTAATGCTACTCCTCCTACTACTACTACTACTACTACTACTACTACTACTACTACTACTACTACTACTACTACTACTACTACTACTGCTGCTGCTGCTGCTGCTGCTACTACTACTACTACTACTAATATTACTACCTCTACTATTATTCCATTATTTATGCTATTTTACCATGCCCATGACTATTACAGCGGCTTTGAAAAATAGACCTGAAAAATGCTGGGTTTCTTTTAATTCAGGGTGATGTTTGATACTTGCCGTTCACGCTTCGTTTTGTTTAGATAAGACTAAAAACTGAAAACAACAGGAACAAGTTTAAAGGTTTTTTTATTGCTGGCAATTTCCCCCTTTACTTCCATACTTACCGCCACCATTCTGTAAAAAGCGATATTGAAGATACCGCTGCTGTAATGGACATCCATGCCGTTGTAGTACTGACCAAATGTGCTGATAGAACGGCCGTCATCTTCCGGGCGTCGGAAGTAACGCAGTGAGCGGCTGTTGCTCTTGAACAGGTCAAAACCAACCTGGTAGAGAAGAATAGTATCAATACTTTAAATCTCAAGAAAGTAGTTTTATCTTATTGTCTTTTAATTTTTGTGTGGAAGGGTATAAAAAGAGATACTTTTTAACTGCATTGCAGTTCACCTATTACCCATCATCAAAATGACAACATGCGCTGACCTCAGTATTATATTATCATGAGTGTTACTTGGGAAATCACTTGGCATTGGAAAATTCTGTTCATAGATCAATGAATTTCTTTTTTATAAATTCACCAAAATGTCTTCTGGTTTTTTCATTAAAAACCAAAACTGTAAACCAAAATTGAATATTATAGCTTTTTAAAGCTAAGGTAGTTTTAAGGTAGTCCATGTTTAAAAGAACAACTTAGATGTATAAACCACCAAATGGCATACCGCCCAACTCGGCTGAATGTCTAGCGCTATAGAAAGAAATTCAAGTATCTACACATTTTAGTTAACACGGATATATCGACCTAACTACATTTACAATAGGTTAAATAACATGTTTTAAAACATTTTTCACACCCCAGTTAACAGAAAAAAAGACACCTAAACGGTTACACAGACTGTGTACTGACATTGAAGTCGTTTCCACCCGATCGTCCTCCGAAAAGTTCAGCTGCCTCGCCGGAAATGTCCGAGAACGCTTCGTTAATACCGCCCGACTCGTATCTATTGGATGCAGAATGATGAAGACAAAAAAAATCGATCAAAATAGGAGCCCACATCTAAAATAATATGCTAAATTTACTGGGAATGTTCTAATATTAATGAACTTTCTGCTCAGTATACATGTATTACCATATATTTATGTTAATAAATTTCAGCTTAAATTTCTTCAGAAGTGAACATATTTTAATGAGTGAAGAAAGTATATTTACATCGTACACATTTATACAGAATTTAGAGGCACACCAGCAACGAAAGCACGTTATTAACTTTTTTTACAAAAAAAATTATTATATTTTTCAAGTGAACTCCTCACTTGGATAACTCGACTCTGCATTAGTTCAGGTAGACCAAGTTTCGTATGTATAAACACCTTTGGCACGATAAAAGCACCAAAAGAGCAGTTGCTGAAATGTCAAGTTCTTTACACTTTATTCATTTGGTATTATTATGTCATCGAAATATTATCTTAAAATCTACTTGGTCGTTTTTTATGTATTACGCATTGTCTTTTAGCTTCCTTGAAAGTTAGAAGCACGACAGTACGCGAGATTTAACACTTACCAGACTGGAGTGAAATCCTATTTTCGATATGACCAAAGCGGACAAAGATGTTTTCACCTAACAGATCATCGAATTTAAGATAGGTTTAAAGATAATAATAGAATTACGTTTGCTCTCTCCATTACCTGGTTCAGCGGTCCGTACATGTTTTCATACTGAAAAACCCACATCATAATGAGAATTTCAGTATCAAATTAAATAACCCATAATTTGGATTGATACGACAATACTTACTTGTGCTATGCATACATGTATCCGAAATCGTCTCTTCTTTGTGTCAGAAAAATTGCCGTAGACTTTAACTGATATGTTACTGCAGATCAGGTGACCCTTCTTATTCTATAGACCAAACGGTAATTCGTAGTGGTATACTGACCACTAGATCAGACGGCTATTCGTACTAGTCTACCGATGTATAGACCAGACTGTAATTCGGACAGGTATACTGACCTATAGACCAGACGGCTGTTTGTACTGGTAATGCCGTGTCCCAGTTCGTGGGCAATGACGTCTTGAGAGACAAGCGGATAAAATGTGGAACATCCGTCACCGAAATACATGTCTCTACCGTCCCAGAAGGCGTTGTCGTAGCACCGACCATAGTGGGTCACCATCCTAGGCTTCCAGCTCAGAGCTCTGTAGTTGTACTTTTCCTAGGCGAAAAATCGAATCACAATACATAGGGGGTGTTCAATAACGATTGAAAGATTTAAGGTACGAAAATAGCAGTGAATTGAAGTAGGCACAATTTTAAAAAAGGCTGAAAATGCTTACCTTTGGTAAGCTTCAAATCCTCGACTTATAGTAGTTTTGACACCAACCGCCTTGCCACTAAGCAATAAGAGAAACATACCCCATGCTATTTCGCCTATATGCTTCGTAAAAAGAAATTTCCCGGTAAAGGTCTTTGTTTATCCTCTTTAAATGACTTGCTAACTTAAAAGGGGATTTTTAAATCACACCGAATGCAACCATTAAATTCAGGAGTACACCAGTTCCTAGCCATAGACAACAAACTTAACAAACGATGACATTTTAAGGTAAACACCTCGTATGAAAAAAAAGTCTTTGGTCTCACTAAGAAGGATTCTTCGTGAGGAAATAAAATTCCGCCAGCCTTTTAAGTATTACATTAACTTTTGAACGACCACTTTCATTGCTTAACAAATCAAACCAAATTTTCGGAAAATCCGATGGCGACAAAGCATTATTAAAATGACGCTATGAGACAACCCACAGTTCTTGGCTTACTTGGTAAAGTCTCCCTGTCACGTGTCCGTAGTAGAAAGCGTCACTAGCAACGCCGTACGCTCCGTTTCTGGCATCACTGTAGCCACTGTTACATGTGAAAGAGATGGCGGTGTTGCGACTACGATCCTGTGTGTTCCCGTTGTCAACAACCTTGATTGGAATTTGCAAAAGAAGCGAAATATGGAGGTATGAGAAAGCCATAGTCAATTAATGTAAAATAAATCAATGTTTGTCTTTGTAAGGGTTTTAGCAAAACTATTTAACAATAACTTTATGATTTAGTCCAACATGCCAGAACGCATTTTGCACTAGAGAAATTACTGATGGTGATTACATATATGCAAAAAGAGTACACAATCATGTCTATAACAAATAGTTTAAAATCTACGGGTTTCGCATTGGAGCGTGGTATTCTAGTTTCAGAAGTTTTGGATGTGTAAAACAAATGACGAGAACACATCGTACTGTGTTCATATTTTTGTATGATTGTGAGGTTTTTTATCGCAACCTTGCTTGTTTAGTCCAAATGAATAGCTTACTGTCTACGTTTGTATACACCTGTTTTATGTAAGCGCTTTCCCTCCTTCTGCCTTAAGTTGTCCAGCTAGGCAAATACATGTTAGCAGTCTTAACTATACCTCGTGGCGTTTTATTGCGTTTCTCACACGAGTGCGCTTGATGGTTGCCTGTTTAGGCATTTTTATTGATTTCTAAATTAGTTCAGAATAATGACCAAGCGCTATAACATTATAGTAATGACTTTTTGTAATTTCTTTGAAACAAGGCAGCGGTCTAAGTTTGAATACATATATTGTTTTCTTTGCGTTACTTATGTATTCAGTATCATGGTTTTTTTTTTGGTAAAATGCAGTTTTATTAAAGAGTATAAAGCTTATTGCCTCTGCAATTCAATCTCGTTCACTTAGAATTTGTGATGATCTGAAGAAACTTTCAAGATCGGTAATTACTAAGACAGGCCTACATACTGTTTGTTATGAGGCTCTGATTTTTAAGACAAACAGATTTTGATGATTTAAAAAAAAAATCTAATACAAACTTTTCGTTCAAAGCTTATAGAATTTGCATGTTATGGTCTACTGTTTTTCTGTAGGGTTTTTGAGAGACTTAATTTCAGTTTCAAAGGTCATGTTGCAATAAGCTGAACTCAGAGCTGATAGGTTCTCATCGCCTGTCATCCCGCATAGCCAAGAGGCTAACTGTACCATGGTGTTTGTCCCGTTTCTTGCCTCTCAGTCCAAATTTTTAGGATGTTTTTGCATTAAGTTTTTACATTGTCCCACATCTCTCTGTCCACATCACAAGCTCCAAGATAATAGGATGTCAGATCTTCTTTTTTTTTTGTTTGTTTTACGGAGATAACCTCTACATGCAACGAGTCCCAACAGGACTAGCCCTCACTCAGACCAACCTTGACATATGTGGACTCCATAGTACAACGTCCCAAGAACGGGTTACCCACAGGCAGACATAGACCATCAGAGCCATATGTACGACGACCGGTCTTTGGGTTGCCTCCCAGGCCATAGGCATAAGGAGAGCATGATCCTGCAAAAACCCAGAGTGACATTGTTTGTCATGTCTAAATAGGGAAGAGTAGATAGAGACATAGAGAGGCAGAATTGTCAACACAAAGTGGGGAAGAGGCTAACAAGAGTCACATAAGTTACTGCAGGAGAGGCATGGTTTAGAAAAAAGTAAAAACTATAAAGAAGAGTTAGAAATGAAAAAAATGGGAAGAGATAGAGGGACAGGCGGATATACAGAAACAGTTGGTTAGTTGGTTGTTTGAATTTTAACGTTTGTTTTCGACTACAAGGCTATATCAGAGACGGTGCTTGGGACAATTGACAGCGTGCTACCACACTGTGATGTAAGGAGCACTTTCACACACCACACCCATACCTTATCCTGACACCGGGCCCATCAGACCTAGCACTAAATCCATAATGCCAGACACTAGGCGGATCAGCTGCTATTACCATTTTTAAAGTCCTTGGTTTGACTCGGCCGGGGATCGAACCACGCACCTCCCGATCTCTGAGCGAGTGTCTTACCACTAAGGCACAGAGCCGGTTTATACAGAGACAGACAGACAGAGAAAGAGAGAGAGGGGGGGGATGATTCGACCAGGAATCAGGTACCTGCACTTGTATAATTTAAGTAAGAGGTAAGAAAATCAGGGCCTAGTAAAAAGCAAATTATGTGTACAGAATAGTCACTGCATACCGGTAGATGTGTAGAACATATGAAAAGAAAAGTTTTTATAAAAATTGTCAACAAAAAATGTTGCATAGTGTTATGTGTTTTTAAACATTTAAAAAAATCTCTCGGAATAATTGAAACGGATGCTAACTTAAATAGTGCCATTGGCCCGATTTAATATGATTTGAAAAACTGTTCATATTGGGCCGTTTCTCCCTTCTTATTTTCCTTTCATACCCCGGTGGGTATACTCTCCTTAGAGGGCTGCATTGTTGCAAACCATAGAAGTTGAGGGACAGGAGTTCTTTCTTTGGTATTGGCAAGCTTTGAAATTCATAATCGACAAGTTAGGCTTTGGTATCTTTCTCTTTCATTCTCACACAATACATCTTTTAAAGCTACACTATAAATAAGTCGGCCAAGAAAAAAGCACACCTTTTTAGTTTAAAAAAATCCATGTTTTTAAGATTGGAGTGAAAACTTCAAGAACTTGATAACTTTCATTGTATTGCAAACACAGCCGGCAGTTGCAACATCACCCTCTTAAACTTAAAGGCGCTCTGTTTTACACGGATTAAAACTCATAGAATGATATCGGTGGCAAAAATAACCACACAATGAACACCAATAAAGAGTTTTGTATAATCTTCTTCGAACAAAGGAAACATTGATCAAGCTGTCGTTATATTAAGGTAAAAAAATCCCTCTTCAAGAACGCTAAAAAAACAAAAAGCTTTCAGAAAGCACGCCTCAGCTTGTTGCAAAGACTTACAAGAACTGAGTGCTTTGAAATTAAAGTCATAAACTAGTAGACCAATGTGTGCAACGCTCAGCGTGTTTCTCAGTCTACTAACACAGGCCGGGTTTTGCTTACCTCCGGGTCGTCTTGTGGTGGTCTCGCACTGGTCATTAGCCTGTCTCACTTCACGAGAAATCGTCATGTTTTTAACCTTAATGGACAGACAGCGAAAAGGTTAGTTTAATTTAAAACCCTTGAATCTCACTGTTTTAAGGGCTAACAAGAAAATAAAAAAATCTTGTAGCGTTATATACGTCGTACTACGATTAGATCAAAGAATATGGTGGAGGTTTTGATGAGACAGATGATAGTGCCGAATATAAAATGTAATCGTTTTTCTCTTAATATACTTTCAGTCTCTTTTTGAAAATTAAACTTTAGAACTGAACTTAATAAAGCACTCTTTCATAATGGGGGAAAACCCTCTTTCATAATGGGAAAAAACCCTTTCATAATGGGAAAAACCCTCTTTCATACCACCGTCTTTCATAGTGGGAAAAAAAGCCCTCTTTGATAATGTGAAAAAAAAACAAACCCAGAGTGTTTCTTTCACCTCATTAAAGTCAAGAAGAACGGTATCATCACAGGCATCGATGAAGTAAGTCGGCCAGGACCTGTCGTCTCCCCTCTGGAAGTAGTACTCCACCCTGTTGGATCCAAAGGTGCAAAATAAGGGAATGTATCAGATTATTTCACTTTAGATTTTGATATAATAACTGGGACACAAGGACGCATATAATGTCTATTGAAGAAATCTTTTTAAAACTTTAAAAATAGAGTTTGTTAAAAACTGAGAGGTACACAAACTTACAGAAACGTCTATTGATTTATATGAAAATAGTTCGAATAGTATGGAGACAAGAACATTTTAGCTTAAGAAAAAAAGCAGAATTGTTCCACTGTTCATTGTTAAGATATCGATATAGCAAATTACATTTTTATAAACAGCCTTGATCATTTGAAAATAAAATCCGCCTAGCAGAAAGCAATGTAGCTTTGGAAAAAATTGTTAATTTTTTGTAGTTTGAATTGATATATACGGAATAGAGGTATGCATTTTTCATTTGGTCTTTTTATAGTAAAAAAATCCTTTAATTTAGTTTAAGAACATCTGTGCAATGTGGCGTTATTGAGCTATTAAACTAAGTAAAAGAGGTTTTCTTATTGAGAAGGGATGGAAATAATCTTAGAAGAGCTTATGTCCCTACCTGTATGCAAGTGTTGCTTTTCCAGTGTCTGGGTCAACATAAATCACTTTACGTCCGTCACTCCTGATGATGTCTCTGATAAAATTGAAAGGTTATAAAAATGAGGGCCTATAACAAAATTATACATATCATAATAAATAATACATCACATCCTGGGTGACTACTGGTGAGCCCATAACCTTTTCACATAATAATGTCAAATGGAAATGGAATATAAAAGAGGTACTCCACTCTCACTCATAAACTAACAATAACTAAAGTTTTCTTTTATATTATATTATATACCACTACTACAATAACTACTACTACTACTACTACTACTACTACTACTACTACTACTACTACTACTACTACTACTACCACTACTACTACTACCACTACTACTACTCATACTGCTACTACAAAAACAGCAACAATAATAATAAGATCAACACTTACTGTTAATACCACTGTTTCTAATACTGCTGCAACTTCCATTATCTCCACCACCACTGCTAGTACTACTGCTGCAGCTGCTGCTGCTACAGCCACTACTTTAACTACTAAACTTCTTATCCCTACTACCGTTGCTACTATCTTTTTTTATGTTTTCTTACTCTGGAGGCGGCGTGTAACCATCATCAGCCATAGCAATGGCCAAGATGTCTTCGACATTTCTCTTACAGGCCTCTGGATCGGGGATGTCTGCTTCGAGGTTCGAAGCCAGAATGCCCATAAACTGACCAGTCACGTGACCGTCCATATCAGTTTCAGCCTCGATACCAGCACCGAACACCTCATAGCCGGCGTAAGTTTGGTCCAAGCGGCAGCGCTTCACGCCTTTTGCTGTGTCTGATAAGTCATTGGTTACTTGCCTGAGAGGGGTGGGAAAAGAGGAAAAGTCATTAGGATTCCTTAATTTTGACAACAAATGTCTGGTGAGAGTATGATGCCGTATTATATTTGAAACAAGATTGAAGGGAGCTACGTGAGGCAATGAAAAAAAATTTATCCGATTCAAAAAGTCTGTTAATATTAAAAGAGAAGCCGAGAAGGAGAAAGATGGTCATTGTGCAGAAAGAGAGAGGAAAGAGAAAAAAGAAGAGGTGACAGAATGATAATACAGAGAAAAAGAGAGGGAAAAAGAAAAAGGCACCTTAACCTGCAAACAAAAAGCATTATGAAACGCCGAGTTTTCCCAATTAGATTTCTCTCCAAAATCATTATTCCAGGGACTTTGCAATGATCATTCTTTTGAGCTTTTTCCAAAATAAAAGAAATTGATTTTGTTGACAGGAAGATGCTATCAGTATCAATTCCACCTTTGAAAAATGTCTTGCAACCTGTACAAATGAGCGAGTCTCGCTAATTTCAAATTACAAATTCTTGGAATTTTAAGCAATGCATTTTCCAGAGCATCAAAACTTTTAACAAATGTATGAAATTATCAATTTTTGTAAAATTATAACATATAACTGTTGCTTTCAATTTAAAAAAAAAACAAACTTATAATTATGACTTTTCCAAATTAGAATTTCATAAAACTTGTTTGTAGTAGTGGTGAGAGGAGGAACTGTCACAGAACTTACCTGAGACCGGCTTTTTCGCCCATGTTCATGGCAGAGGCGAGAGACTTGAGTTCAGCGCCAGGATCAGGGTTTATGCCCTGTACAGGCGGCGGGAGTTTCACACGCCCGGACACCTCATCCAGACTTCCACTACACACAGCGACAAGAGCCACAAGAACTGATGCCACCACCACCACCACCGCCATAGAACAGACAGATAAAATAAGATAAGTCAGGATAAACTTTGTGTATTCCAAAATGAGACATACATCAGTATTGTTAACCGATGTGGTAAAATTATTTCTTGTTTTGCTCTCTTGAGCTATAACTGCAAAACTATATTCGTATTATCTTGAAATGCAAGAAAATCAGGTTGCTAGACTGTCCTTCTTGTACCTCATTGCAGCACGCACTAACTTGTGGCATCAACACGCATAATAAAATCAAAGACTCAAACTAAAATGTTAAACGAACATGGTTAATTGAAAACTGAAGCAATTTGACCGCGCAGTGTTTTTATCTTCTTGTTAATAAATTGAAATAGAGTCTACACATCGCATCGTTCAACTGCATTTTAAAGGAAAATTGTGATATGTTAAGTTCAAATCTAACAATCTTCGATACAATGTTTTCAAAAGCCAAAAAAAAGTGTTGAAAGAACAGGCTTTTTGTCTAAAAAAATTTATATAGGCTTGAATTTTTTTTTGTAGTAAAACGATTCATTGTTTGTGAATGATATTCTGAAAATTATAAAATTGTTATGAAAAGTCATATCTTAACAAAGGGATCAGTGTTTTAGTAAGATTTATTTTAGACCTCAAGCTCGTCTCTTTGTTTTGAATGTTCCTTTGTCTTCCTATTCGTTCATCTCACGTTTATTTCTCTGGTTTTCACAGTAGAACAAATTTTTTGCTTCTTAAAACAGGTATACCCCATTATTATCTCTACCTTCTATGTCCTAGGCATTGTCTCGCTGTCTGTCGTTCTTTTTTTTAGTTCGTTTTTCGCCTATCTATAATTTATGTATACAATCTCGTCTTCAGAGACCCTTTCTCTCCATATCTATAAATCTTACGCGGATTTTCCTCCTCTAGGCTCTAGCATAATCCATGTTTCTTCATCTTAGGTACATCTTTCTTCATCCCTCTCCTCCTCATACTCCTCATCCTCCTTCTCATCCTCCTCCTCTCCCTCTCTGGGTGAGTGTACAATATCAATTGCCGGTCATTTTGTAAATTTGCTGAACACTTTGGCTGAACATAGCTATTAATTACAAACTTTGCCTAATTTTGTTGAGCTATGGTGTTATTGAAAATGCCTCTAAATTATTGACTTTATTCCCAATGTTTTCATGCAACTTGAGTGCATCAATGATAAAAGAAAAGTAATTATTCGCAGGTAAAATCGCAAAGAGGACAGCGTGAATGTAATATAATGTTGTCAAGCAGGCCTACTTCAGACGCTTTTCTTTCTGAAGAAACTTAACTTCTAATAAATCATGAAAAAGAATCACAGATTATATTAAATATGATGCATACATGAGCAAGTAAATGGGCCATTTTCTTTTCAACGTTTTTTTCTATTCAATGGTTCATATTTTGTAAAATCAGGGCTTTAAACCTAGAAGAGTTTAAACCGTGTTGCATGATATTTGTTGGCATAACTCACCGGCAGTGGATGTGATAAGGACGTTCATTTTACAGCCCATTACCTGTGCAGACCTTCAGGAGAAAAATAGGAAGCAGAAAAAGCACACTTGAATTCTAAAATAATTAAAGAATCTTTTGCAAAAAAAAATCAAAACAGTTTAAGCTTTGGTGTAGAAAAGCATTGCTTTCAATCCGCCCCTTGTTATCTTTACAAAATAAAATGGATAACCTGTATCGGAAAGTTTGCAATTCGTATTGTTATCAAATTTGAAAATTTAGTCTGCTATTACACCCTAGTACACCTCCAGAACTGAATTTGTTTTTATTTTCACAAGACACAGGGCTTTTAAAGGTGTGAAAAGCTTAAGCACTTGCCGCTTATCAGCCTCTGTCAAAGAATGTATCTATTGAGTTGAAAATATCAAATATTCTTTCAAAACTTCAGCTATTTCTAAAAAAAAAGCATTTTTTTATTTCTTTCAAGTTTAAATACTTTGTGTTGGAAGAATGAAAAATCTTTATGATATTTCTTCTATCTATGCTATTTTGCCACATCGCTGTAGATTAAGGTTTAGACCTTCCTAAAGGTGGAGATACCTTCACAAATCCTGCAGTCAGGTCAGGTACAAAACTGAAATGAAATTGTTTTGATAAACAGGGCGTTTTTATAAGAAAGTGTTCGAACCTGGGTGCGCCATTTCTACGCACACGCAACTCCTTAATGTCCCCAACAATTGCTCAACTTAATCTCGTCCGGACCTTGTGAGAAAATTAACTAGCCCAACTAACTGACCATTTCGCTAGCTGCTATTTCCGTTCTCGACCCACAGTATTATTTTATTGACATCATTCTGTAACTCTGTCATCTACATTATGTGAGTCCAACAGTCAGCAGCTTGCGTGCCTTCCTGTCTCACTGCGACTCACTTCTTCAACATCCGCCCTCCAGGCCATCTCGGGCAAAAAAGTCACACAAGGGCACCCAAGCGGCTCCGTCTGTTACATCAGCGGAGAGTGAAGGGCAAGGCAAGGGAGGCGTTGGTCAGAATAATCGTCTTACGTTGTGACCTTGAATATATAACCGAATTTTTTTGTGAAAAATGTCCACAAGACATTTGCAAAACTTCACTATCTAAATATATCATTGGTTACAAGATTATGCCCGGCATGGTTCCATCGACCTTACAGATGCTGCAAATCTAGCATTAAAAACTTTTTACAGTTGGACTACATCGGTATAAAAATTATGCTGCATAGCGACCAAGAGATATAAGCACATTCTTTCAGGAGTTCTTCCCAAGACGTTGCTTCTGAAGGCTTAAGTGTGTAGAGGTATGGTGCTCGACAACAGAGCCAGAGGTGGCGAGTTCAAGCCATGGACTATGCGGCTGAAAAACTCCAGCTGTCACCCGAAAGAATAACTTGGATACCTGGTTGTTAATTAACTCGGAAAGGCCAAAGCCTCGCAGGGGGAGAAAGAATGAGCTCCTCTCCCCGCATAGGTCTACCGTGCCCAACGGACGGTGTGCCCGTAAAACCACTGCCCCTACGGCAATGGGTAACTACTTGTATCTTTAACTGTTCTGATTATGTATGGCCAGTCTGAAAAAAAAACCCGATAATAGTTGTTTCTTCAATGACGATCAGCAAGGTATGAGTCCAGCGGTGTCCCACGTGTATAGCAGAGAGTGGTTGCCCTGCATGAATCTTAATTCTTTCTATAAAAAAAAACATTTACATTGTCCAGGTGTGAAGACTTTGCACGCACAGGATGCAAATGACTAGAAAGCGGCACGTTTGAATGTGTCTGTCAGGCCCTTACTTTTTTAAGTTAAAGAAATTTCTGCTTAACGTATTATGACACACGAATCTCTATACAATTATATTCAATTAAAAATGCTTTAAACATATAAACAATGTGAACATTTTAAAAATTACTTTAGAGAGAAAAGGAATTTTGCCCAAAGAAATAAACTAGTGTAATCAAATAAATATTACATTTGCTAGTCTAGTTTTACGTTTTGAAGTTCTTATTAAAATTTTTTCTTGGTTGTGGTTTTTTAAGCAAATGAAATCAATGTGCATTTTATCTAAAAGTATAATGTACTAAAACGCTGCTAAAACTTTACAGGGCCTTTCTGACAGGACAGCACCAACAGCCGTTAAGGCCTTAGCGCATCACTCTATCACACTGACTAAATCTTTCACTGATCAGTGATCCTTCTCATCGCAGTTACATTTAGTTAATGAAGACGGTGGCCATCTGTCATCTTTGATGCGCGCGTACCACTCTACGCTCTCTACCAGTTCTGGGTGTTATGGGCAACGCATTAACGGATTATTGTGCTTTTTTATGACAATGTGAGCGCCCCAGGAGAATTACTCTAAAATATGTAAGGCCTTTCGTCATGTTATTGCTTTTGGCGTTTCTAAGATTTTGCTGGGAGGTATCTTTATCCGCTATTAATGTTTGACCTGTTTGCCTTACCTTAGCCATGGCTGGTGGTTTGGCAGTTATCTCGCAGTGAATGACAGGATTGCTTCAAACATTTAGAATAACCGATAGCAAGGTGAATGCAGGAAAAAATATACAAAGAGCCTTCTCCAAGGAATGCATCTGATTTGCCAAGCCACGGCCCCTATTCTAGATGTCCTGTTCGAATAAAACAGTGTCTAATGATGGATATAGAGGCCAAATAGTTCTACGCTATTACCCTTATAAAACTAAGGATTGTGTACAAATCCATAATCCTAGAGACTCCAGGAGCGATAATAATAAATCTCATAGTTACATATTTTCGTTTGAGTTTCAAACATATTCTGGAAATAGAATAGAGCTTGGAGGCAGTGAATATGGCAGAAAAATGCTTGCTTTTGGTAGGATTCAACTTATAGCAGCCCCGAAAGCCATAGACACGCAAATAATTAGCTTTTTACACCTAGTTTCAAGTCGAAGATCTTTGCTAAGCCTCCCTAGGTGAATTGCTAACTTGATCAAAAAGATCTTAACTGCACTAAAGGCAATCATCCAAGCACACCAAAACTCAGCAACAGACACCATGGTTAAGTTTTGGTGTGCCTCTGGTGTTAACAGGTGCCTATCAATAGCATCAATAGTGCAGATCTAGTCAATATTGTTTTCTTTTATTGATAAAATATGATTAACATAATACAGTTCAGAAACTTTGCACTGCAACAAACACTGCTACCGAAATAGTAATCTGCAAAACATCTTTTAAAGTCATGCTAAAATCTATATCATTTTATGCATTAAAAACTACTTGAGGATAAAATATGGAGTTCGCTAAGATAAAAATAAGGTACGTTTTATTGATCCTTTAAAAAAAGGAATTCATGCGTGTAAAGACTATACTGTATACAACACCAAAAGTACGATACGTAAAAAAATTAATTGAACGTTAAGTATTATCACTTTCTCCCCAGCTGCATAAATAAAATCAATCAATTTTATAGCAATCTTGTGGTAATAAATTTTATAGGTGGGGGGTGCCATTAATTAAAAAAACTATTTTGTAAGTTTGGTAAATTCAGTCAGAGTCTGAACATTTTAGACACCTCTAAGAGTCAATTCTTTGTGGGAAGATGGCCTTCATGCCAGTCAGTTTGCTCAAACTTTCTCTATTCCTTTAATTATAAATTCTGCCTTTTTTCAAATATGAAAAAAACTCGCAATGCAATAATATTGATAGCAGATTTTGTTTGGGAAAAAAGAAGAAAAACAAGCAAATGAGATTTTTTTAAAATAATACTTTGATTAATTAAACCAAGGGGGTGTTTGGATGGCTAATGATAGACGACACTCGGGCAACCGTGGTAATTAACCCTGACCCTTCCCCCCTCCCCCGCCTCCACACAAGGTTTTAAAACCTTAACCCTATCATTTCTCATATTCGTTGCAGTTGACCTTTTAAGCTCCCTCTTTTTTAGGTGAAAATTGCGTTTTGCACTTACTTATTTGTTTTTTTTTATTTATAAAGGCTCTTGAAATCTTTAGCGGCTCTTATTATCGTTCAATAAAACATGTTCATTGGCTTATAATATTATTTATATTTGGAAACTTTTATGATACATATGAAAAAAAATTGTTTTTTTTTTCATAGGGCATCAAAATGGACCAGTTGGTTGCTTTTTTAACAATGCAAATTGTGCATATGAAGTTGTGAGTAGCCTGAATATTTTGATAACAGTTTAGACGTTTTGCCTTACCTCAAGTTTTAGTTTCTATCGCAAACCAAATATATCTTTCTTTTATTTAAGGCTTTAAACAATGAGACACTGGCAAAAAAAATAAAAAAGATGAAATGTGAGAATATGGGAAAGAAGGGAGAGGAAAAAAAGAAGAAAAAAAAAGATGGTGGTTCTGATAATGATGATGAGAATGATGATGATTATGATAATAATGATGATTATGATAATAATGATGATTATGATAATAATGATAATGACGAATAAGAAGAGGAAGAAGAAGCATAAGAAGAAGAAGAGTGGAGGAGGTGGATACAAATTTTTTATACTAACCTTCCCTTGTTTATATCTTTTGATTCTTCTGTTGCCAGAGTTCATATTACAACAGACAGTCCAGTTTTGAAGCTTCGCAGATATCGTAGTTTTATCATCCCTGTAGTATAAGAAATGCACCAGTAGCCAAAGAATAATTTTAAAATAACTTGAAAGGGCTTGAATCTTTACAACAAGTGAAGATGAACGTACGACCATCAATCATTATCTATATCCACGCAGCAACAGCCTGGCAACATCTACGCTGAAAAAAGTTTCTACAGAGTTCATTATTCTTCTATTAATATTGTTGAAGGTAACATATGAAGAATCAAATATGATAAGTGTTTTAGACCAATAAGCCAACAGTGTTGCATCCTTCCTAGAATACAATTTCAGGGCAAAAACTGTTCTTTAAATCTAATTCCATCTGTAGGCCCTATATACCCCCCACACGCTGATAGTCTTTTAATACTTTGTGTGTCTTAAAAGGAGGGAGGGGGGGTTCCCGGCTAAAAGCTTTCAGAATACACCCACCAACAATACTGACTTCACTTTGCTGAGATTAATGAGTCTACAAAACAGCCAAGGTTAAATCCAACAATTCTATTTTATAATCCTTCCTAAATGTTATTGCGGAAGTAATTGATAGGATTTAATTTCGTTAACTTTTCCAAGAATGTCTTCACGAAACTAATATTGTAATTAAAGAAAGTGTATACATTTTGTCGCTTTCGTGTTTACATTAATGGAAGGCTAATCTAAATGGTTTGATTAAAAATTATCTGACTTTTGTGAATTAAATCATTTAGTCTGAATTTAAGGTCTTCATCCGTAAGCAACCCTGAATCTCTTCCTGCCATTTCCTTTCTTCACGTGCCCTAAAGAGACCAATTAAAAAATACTTTTTCGCCAGATTGGTTGGTTTTACTACGGGCCAAAAAAGATTTAGTATGACCTAGATGGTAAAACAAAGCTCGCTGCCTGACCCCTAAAAGCTAGGCCTACATTTAAAAAACTATATTTTAGAAACTGCCTTGGCTTACTTAAGCTAGTAGAGTTTTAAAAACAGATATTGGTGACATATGTGTTATGTCTAAACATTACTGAGAGGCTAACAGTCAAACAAAACAACAACCATTTTGATGAGGCTATTTACAGATCGGTGGCTTCGGCCATGATAGTTGTAGTAGTGGTATAAACGAAAATATTAGAAGTAGTTATGGTAGAAGCAAAAGAATTAGTATTAATAGCTGTTTTAGCAGCAAAGGAAGAGCAATAACAGCTGTTTCAGCTGTAGTAGAAGTTACTATACCAGTAACGGTTGTGACAGTAGTAGTAGTAGTAGTAGTAGTAGTAGTAGTAGTAGTAGTAATAGTAGTAGTAGTAGTAGTAGTAGTAGTAATAGTAGTAGTGGCAGTAGTAATAGTAAAAACAGTGGAATATATAGCACTAGTAGTATTTGTGGTAACGGTAGTAGAAGTAGTAGTAGTAGCAA